>APFE031148419.1:56753-75160 GCA_000404065.3 Pinus taeda | reverse complement strand
CCTTGACATCAATGAACTGGATAACGAATAGGAGATGGCGACTCCACAGATCAATCAAGCCTTTTTACAATCACCTTGGTATGCTGATATATGTTTTGTATTGTTAAACCTGCAAGCTCCTCCAGGGTTATCTAGAACCAAAAGCAAATTTCTAAAATTGAAAGTTACAAAAATTTGTATCATAGACAATGTTTTATTTTTGAAAAATCATGAAGGTGTCCTACTTAACTGCCTAACTTCAGATGAAGCTGATGAGGTCCTTAGAGAATTTCATGCAGGAGATTGTGGAGGGCACTTATATTGGAAATCCACAGCTAATAAAATCTTGAGGGCTGGATTTTATTGGCCCTCCCTGTTTACTGATTCAAAAAAGTTTGTAATGTCATGTCATAAATGTCAGATCTTTGAAGGTAAGAAAAAGTTGCAACCCTTACCCCTCAAGCCCATTTCAACTGAAAAACCATTTCAACAATGGGGCTTAGACTTCATTGGGGAAATTCACCCTTCATCCTCAGGCCAGCATAGATGGATCCTGACAGCTACTGATTACTTCACCAAATGGATAGAGGCCATACCTTGTAGACAACCAAATGATTCAATTATCATACAATTCCTAGAAACCAATATTTTGTCTAGATTTGGCTGCCCAGAGAAAATCATAACAGATAATGCAGCTGCCCTTAAATCCAAGAGAATGATCAGCTTCTGTCACAAATATCATATCACCCTAGGTCATTCAACAGCCTATTACCCTCAAGGCAATGGCCTAGCTGAGTCCTCCAATAAAAGCCTCATCAACATCATTAAAAAGGTCTTGGAGGAGAACAAAAAGAATTGGCATAAGAAGCTGGTAAATTCACTATGGGCAGATAGGTTGACCACTAAAAGATCTATTGGCACTAGCCCATATGAGTTGGTGTATGGCCTAGAAGCTGTGTTCCCATCATCTCTTGGGATCCCTGTGATCAAATTACTGCAAGAAATACAGGCTGAACCCAATGATATCCAGAGGAGGATCAATCGAACAATTCACTTACAGCAAACAAGGGAAGAAGTGTATCAGAGAACCCAGGTTCTACAAGAGAAGCTAAAAAAGGTATTTGACAAAAGAACAAAAGCTGAGGACTTTTTCATAGGGGACGAAGTATTGAAATGGGACTCTAGGAGGGAAGATAAAGGAAAGCATGGCAAATTTGACTTTCTGTGGAAAGGACCATTTGTAGTTCAAGCTGTGCAAGGCAATAACACCATTTTTCTAAAGAGTCTGGATGAGTCAAATAATGATGAAGGCCCAGTAAATGGGAGAATGCTCAAGCACTATTATGACCCATGAGCATAGCACAGTTGCATATTGTACATAAATATCTATATTTTCAGCAATTTTTCTTTTGTACAGCAGATAGATAGAAGAACAACCACAACAGATTTTGAAGAATGATCAGCAAAACCAGATCAAAAATGACATAGATGCTTGAAAAGCTCCATAAACAAATTTGAGGAAGGTCTACAGAGCAGAGAACCAATGATAGACAGTGATATAGGTTAGCAAGACATAAAATGGTAATTCTTGCACAAATGAGGTCATAAGACACTGCATACCAGCTCACTAGTTTCAGATCAAAGGTGTCATTACTAAAGAGGATTCACTGCAGTGAAGAAAGAAAAAGAAGGCCATCTAACCTGATATTCTTGGCTTTCCTCCAGGAAAAGCCATCCCCAAGTGGAGCCACTGTTAGGTTCCTATACCAATAGGTTTCATCTTTCATGATTGACAGTGGAAGGGCTAAAATATGTTCATCATTGCAGGCTGCAAAGGTTCCATATTTTGTATACATACTATGAAAATTAAAAAATGAAAAGAGGGTATGCCTTAAAAGAATAATCAAAAGGCAAGAAAATCAAATGGTCAGGAGAAAAGTGAAAATGAACCCCAAACTAAAGACCAGGAAAGTGGCCAGTCAAAAGGCCACTACTATCTTTTGGGCAGTATCATACTCTACAAATACTGTTGCTAATCATACTTGATGGATGGCCCAATAGTCTAAACTGGACCATGCCATGTTTAAATTACTTGTTGCAGAATAGAGAATGTTTCCTCTCTAAACAGCGCAAGCTTGGCAGATGACTAGCTAGGTAGAGAAATGAAGGAGGCCAACTGCTTAATCTGGGTCCTTGGAAGAAATAAGGGTACATTTAGATAGGAGGGCAGTCAAAAGAGAAAGATAACAATCAGGGTCTACTAATTCAAGTGCACCCACTTACAGTGAAGAAAAAATGTTAGGATTACTAGGATGGGTAAGTAGTGCAAGGTTGCAGAAAGGAAGGACCATCACCAATTGGCTTATCAAGTGCAAAGACTCATGCCACTCAGGGTATTGTCACCAAAGCAGAGGGTGGAGGACAAAACATTGGAAGCATGTCTAATTTCCCCATATTTTCCCCCAAACATCATTTACTAACATCCCCAAAGACCTTGAGATCTGCTCAAAGAGTCCAGTTCCACTTCAGTTCATGACAAGCTACTAGGTCAAACCATGAAGTTTAGTCAAGAAAAGAAGCCACATTTTTTGTGTAAAAATCTTTACTCTCATTTCATTTATCTTCCATTCCTAAGTTTTTCCTCTTAAAACTTAGTCTTTACCCCTTCACTCACCTCGCAATGTCATATTAACCACTAATGTATTATTTAGCTCCCTAGCTACCCCCGTTCCCTAATTCTATTAGGATCTATGAAAAAATTCCCAAAAATTATGTATAAATACCCTCCCCCTAGCACTATAGCTATATAACCCTTTCTTGGGGAATATTAACCCATCAGGGGTTAATACTAACCCTCTTCAAACCCTAAACTATGGTTTTCAATTAAAAACTTTGGCTAAAAACCAAAATTCCATGGTCCGCCCACTCATTAACCCCTTTACCCCTTTTTCCGCCCTTAAATTTTCGTTTATAATGTTTTAAATAAAAAACATTATCGAACCTAACCGAAACCTAAGGTTAAAACCCACCCCCGCAAATCATTTATTTAAAAAGACTAATTTAAATATGCGGGTCCCCTTTCGTTAATACGTCGTCACATCAAGATTGCCGCCAGCCGTCCGATCGTGGGCGAGGTGATCGAACGATGGGCGGTCATTTCTCCACACAAGGTGCCCGACCTTTTGCGTCTGGGGGATTGGCGATATTACCGTCGTACCCCCGCCATGCGTCGGCCTCCCGCGTTGTTTGGAGCCCCCCCTTAAACCGCTTACCACCTTAGGGGCCTCCGGGTAAACCACTTACCGCCCGTCCCCCTTTGCTGACGTCACGCCCTCGTCAGCATGACGTCACCTCGCCTTTCCGCCACCACGCCTCCACGTCGTCTGTCCACCCGCCTGTCCTGCCACCTGGCTACCCACGTCAGCTGCCACATCACCCGGCCATACCCGGGCCCATGATGACGTCAGCATGACGTCATCACCAAAAAGGCGCCAAAGGGCCAAAAATGCATAAAAAGACGCGAAATGACCATTATTTGTCATTTTCATTCGTCGTTTCCGGAGCGCCTCTGCATGCAAAAAACGTCGTTCAACGACCGAAATCCAAAATTCACCCACCAAAGTTGTTGCCGCCCTCATCATCGACCCAAGTACCTGCAACTAATCCAGCTCGACGCCTCCCACACCATAAAAACCAGGTAATTGCCGCAGGCGACCTTCTTTACCTGCATTTCTCCTATTGTTCTCCTAAGTTCCTGTAAAGCAACTCTGCAAAAGATCCTCACTGATAAATTGTCCACTAAAACTACTTAAAAACTTGGTAAAACCCCTGCACCACAATGCTCTGTGAGAGACCCGTGCCCTTCTGCAAATTCACCATAAAAAACTAATCGGAGAAGCTGAGCTACTGGCTAAAAGCAAATACAACTGCTCCCTCATCCCTGTTATAAGAAATTCCCTTGAAAAACCAGCTAATTAGCTCAAACACACTCTGGTTTTTCCAACAGAGTGCCCCTCAGTTCATCAAAACCTGTAAGAGTTTCCTTATACTCTCAAGCTACTCACTGCCAAACACAATTTAGCAGGCATTCCTCAGCCTTTGCACCAATCCTAAACTCAAGTAAACATCTAGTTGAAATTAGACATGGCCACTCCATATGCATTGGATGTAGCTCCTGTGAATCCACCCAATAAAGACCCTGAAGCTATGCCACTGGTAGACAGTGATTTCCTCATTGCAGATTTTGTGGCAGAGAGGAACCACTTACAGACCTTCTGCTAGCTGAGGAACAGTCACTTGGACAAAAGTGACATGTATGGCATTTGGGAATCCAATCTGCCCACTTACTTCCTGCCATCTGTAAATGTTTTCCCTGAAGTCATTCACCTCTGTGCAGAAAACTATGACCAGAAGCTCAGAGTTGTAAAGTCTCCATCTGGGAGCATCCTCTTTTACATAACACCAGACTCCATCAATCAAACGCTAAACTACAAGCAAACCCAGCTACTATACCCATTTTCCATTAAGTACTTGCCGGATGAGGGCTCCAGGCTCTCTAGCACAGACATTGCTGCAGTGGCCAAAAATTTCATGAAGGCAGACTGCCAACCTTCTGGGCCACCTCCTTTTTCATATACCAATTTCAATGAGGTAGGCAAGTTGCTGGTGGACATGTTAACCTCTGTGCTGGGGTTCACCACAAATGAACATGTTGATGAAACTGTGCTGGTCATGCTATCTGCATATAGCCTTGAGAAGCCCCCTGCTGTAAAATACAATTATGCCAAGTATATTGCCAACAAGATGCATGACTAACTGTCAAGGCTGAAAAGGGAAGCAATATCTAAATATTCATCATACATCTATAACCTGTTCATGTATTATTAGACAAATTGCTTCCAGTGCCCAATCAAGAAGCTAGACTCACAGGGTGAGAGGAGGTCTGTCATCTTCTGGTCTTCAGTCTTCCACCAAGTCCAAAATTCTCCCTATTCATACTATGAATTTATTGACCAATTTGTTTATCCAGTCACATGCCTCTTAAAGAGGACTCCTCCTATCAGATTGTCCAAAGATATGCAGAAAATCTTACAGCTGTCCAGGAATTACAAAATAGGTGATTGGTATTTATACCAAAATCACACAGTTATCAGAATCTATGGCTGTGAACTCTGTCCCTACAGGCTCCCAAGGTATGTGCCTATGAGGTTGTTTGCCCTGGAATACTATAGACAACTCATAAACTCTGATCTGACACACTTCGACAGTGCCAAGAAGAAAGCTAATCTCAAATTCAGAGACCACCTAGGCCCATTCATCATGAACAAGAAAGATGGTTGGCAAGAGGCTGATCAAATATTGGGGCAGCAGCTCAAACTTAAAAGAAGCTTCTGGTGGGTCCCTTATGACCCTGAAGGCTTTATCAGTGCTAGGAGAGTCAAGTATAGGCTCCTAGCCTATAAACATTGCCCATACCCACAAATAGAACACTTTTCCAACGAAGATGAATGCGTACCTGAATCAATAGTAGAAGAATTTACTCAGGAAGAAAAAATGGAGCAGACTGTGAAAGATTTAGAGAAAACTCTTCACTTGGATTCTTGTCAACAGGTTCTGTTCAAGCAACCAGTCCAAGTAGGAGAAGGCACATCCACTGCTCCAGCTACACAGACTACCCAGCAAGCATCTACAACCACTACTACAACAAAGGGCAAAGAAATAATGGATGAACAGCAAGAGACAGAGGTAGGGCAGCCCAGCACCTCAAAGGATCAAACTCAAGGGCAAGCCCCTTTACAGCAAACTGGACCACCCCAAATCCCAATTTTGCAAACACCTCTCAATGAAGAGAGAGGAAAAAAGCGAGATAGAGAGGAGGTCACACCTCCAACTAGGTCAACACAACAACCAGAAGCCAAGAGGCCAAGGATTGACCCTGAATCAGAGGAAGAAGACATCAGTGAGGAAAGGGTAGAAAGCCACAGCAGAGAAAGGCAATCCAGCCAGCAGACTGCCACTAGCTCATTTCAGCTAGAACAGGCCATGCAGCAAGGCACAGAGGTATCCTCCTCAAGGCAGCAGGGCAAGAAACCAGCTGGGATCAAAGGAGGTTTCATGGAGATCAAGGCACAGAATGAATTGTTGAGAGTGCAACTCTATGATTAATTCTTGAAGGCAACTTCCTCCAAAAAACAAAGATTGATGGCTGCCTATGATATCAAAGAGGAAAAAATGATTTTTACTCATTGAAAGCCTAAAGTTCCACATCCCAAAACCTCTGCAGATTACTTAAGAACAAACTTGGAGGTCTTTTCTAAAGACATACACCCCATGGATCAGATAGAGCTGCACAAACAGACTGGGGAAATGATGTATGCAACACTTGCAGACAGGGCCATGTTGGCCCATCAATTAAAAGAAGCACTAAAGAACACAAATACACAGCTTGATTTGGAAAGGCTGTCTTCCTCTGCTAAGGACAATAGAATAAAGACTTTGGAAGACATAATCATTGATCTGGGACATGACCCAAAGGATCCAAAGGGTGTTAGGGCCCTTATGAAGAAAAAAGAGGATGACATTGCTGCACTGAGAAAGCAGGCAAAATTGCCTCCAACCATTCACCCTCAAACAGCAGAACTTGCACAAGAAAAGCAAGTAGATGATGCCATTGATCTGCTTCTGATGATGAATCAAAGAATATTGCAAATGGAAGCAGAATTAGAGAAGGCATTGCAGGAAAAGCAAGGGGAGTCAACCTCCCAACCGCCTCAAACATCTACAACTCTTGGACCTACCCCTCCTACACAAGCAGCAACAGCCCCTCCTGCCATTCCAGCACCAACCATAGCTACATCAGCAACAGGAGCAACAGCAGCAGCAGAATCCAGCATGAGTATGGAGGACTTGATGAAAGTTGTCAAAGAGCTTGAAACTCAAGTGACAAAAATAAATGAAGCCAAGGATAGACTGGCCAAGCTAGAGACCAGCTATGATAAGTCCAAGATGACAGTGGCAGAAAAACAAAGAGAGATAAAGGCCTTGGAGGCCAAAGTAAAAACTTTGGAAAAGGAATTGCTCCTAGGCAAGACCTTAGCAGAAATAAAGAAGATAATTTGGGCCAAAATTGGCCAATCAATCCAGGAACAATGGAGGTCAATCCAGGCAATATATGAGCAGGTTGAACTAATAGGCATGGCTCATGTTGAAATACAAAGAGCCAGAACAACACTAGAAATCATGCCTGAGCAAGCCAATAAAATGATACATTTCCTCAATAACCGCACTAGGGACGAATTGGCAGCTCTAAAGATAAACAACAGAACAGACACCATCCTGACAGCTAAGAAAGTGCTAACCTTGAGGAACTTCACTCAAACTCTGGAAAGAAAATGTCAGGAAATGAAGGCAGAAATTGATGAATTCAGGGCAAAAATGACAGTGTTACAGGATAAAGGACTGCCAAGCCTAGTGACTGGCACAGGACAGATGCTGTCATATAATCAGTATATGACAAGGATCAACAATTATGTTGAAAATAAAACAACAGCATCCAGCAGCTCCACGGAAGAAGCAGGGCCTCCCTCTGGGCAGTCTCTGTATGACAAGTTAGAAAATCTATTTTTTATTGAGCATGAGATAAAAATCTGTTTGAAGTGCCTCCAAACTTCTACAGATATATAGAAGCAGATGAAACACTGGTGAAAATAAGGAGGCATCAGCTACCTCCAGCTGATTGGTGGCAGGAAATGCTGGAAATTCTACCCAGATAATGCCACTATGTTATTCCTTTTTGAGAAAAATCAAGTCTCGGTCACGGTACAGGTCAGTAGACAGATCAGCACGCAAGTATCACAGGAAGCATCCGTACAAGTGACTCACCAAAGCACCCAAATAGCAGGCTCAACTAACGCAGAATTAAAGGCACAGCTACAACCAACTTTCCTGAGCCATAAAGTCAAAAGTTGTCTGACAGAAAGATAGCTGCCATCTCAGCATTAAATGTTGTAGTTATGTTTTTCATTTACTTTTTGTAAGAGAGTTGGTGGTGCAATTTATTGCACAATAACTCACTATTGA
Source organism: Pinus taeda (assembly GCA_000404065.3). Taxonomy (NCBI): domain Eukaryota; kingdom Viridiplantae; phylum Streptophyta; class Pinopsida; order Pinales; family Pinaceae; genus Pinus; species Pinus taeda. The sequence continues at coordinate 67,102 of APFE031148419.1, read as the reverse complement.
GATATTTTGTATCCTATTTTGTATATATATCCCCTCAAATAACGTATTGAGGGTCGGTTGTAGTGAAATTCATTCTGAAGAGCTCTATTGTATACTTGAGATATTTTGATAATACAAATTGCTTGTGGAGTTCCTGGTTCCTATGCTGTCTAAAGGTGGAAATGAATGGCCTTGTTGTGTTGCAGAATTCCTGTGTCATTTGCTGGAACAATAAGTTATTCTGAACTGTGTATGTGTTTTTCTGTGTATGCCATAATTCATATTTTTTCATCATCATAGTAAATAGAGAAAAAGAATAGCTTAGGATTTGTTTGAACACACCCTATGCTCAATCTCTATTTCTAAATATGTTTTCTTCCAGATTAGCCACGGATATGAATTCTTAATTGCTCATGTCTAAACTAATTCTATCATTGTGGATATTGTTTAAGAATTCTTAACTTCTCTTAAGCAATACTTTCATTTTTCCTTTGTTAGCATAGTGAAAGATTCTTAGTTTCCTTTCACTCACTAATTCCATAACTTCATCACAAAATTTGATAAATTGTTTCACAGATGCCTATCTGGCTCTGCAGCAACACTCTTCCTTCATAAACATTCTTCAGCAGCACACTACCTCAACTCCATTGCCTAATGGACCAAATTGTTCTATGATCTATACCTCAGCTCTGTTTTGAATTCACCAACCCACCAAACTCAAACAAAACAGTACACCACAACTAGCCTAAAATCATCCACCAACAAAGCTAAATTATAAAGAGAGAGCCCTCTCTGGTTATAGGTAGGCTAGGACCTGTAGCTAAAAGATTGGTTAGTGGTTACCTTGGCCGTATTCCCTTTAGGAAGCACGGAACAACCTGAGTGTTAACAGATGGATCATCTGCTGCAAAAGGTAACAGGATATTTTAGAATGTCAATGCTAGATGGATTTTCTGGTTATAACCAGATGGCTATGGATAAGGAGGATCAAAAGAAAACAATGTTCACAACTCCCTAGGGGAACATTTATGTATCCCAGAATGCCTTTCAGATTGATGAATGCAGGTGATACATTTCAAAGGGCTATCAACATTTCTTTTGTTGGAGATAAGTTTGTAGTAATATATTTGGATGATACTACAATTTTCTCAAATTCTGATGAAGAACATTTGGACCATTTGAAAAGAACTTTTGATAAATGTAGAAGATTTAGACTTTCCTTAAATCCCAAGAAATCCATTTTTGCTCTGGAGGAAGGAAAACTGTTGGGACACATTGCTTCTAGAGATGGAGTGAAGATAGATCTAGCCAGAGTACAAGCTATGCAAAAAATTCCATTGCCTAGGAGTAAAAAGGATATTCAAAAGTTTCTAGGAAAGATAAACATCCTAAGAATATTTGTATCCAACTATGCAAAAATTGTAAAAGAAATTACTAATATGCTAAAGAAGGAGAATGAAGTGAATTGGACCAAAGAAGCTAGAGAATCATTTTCCAGGATTAAAGAGGCATTACAGGTAGTCGTAGTCTTAATCAACCCTAATTACCAAAGTCCTTTCCAAGTTTTTTCATTTGCATCATCAAGTTCAATAGCTGTTGTCTTACTGCGGAAGAATGATGAAGAGAAAGTGCAGCCAATTGCATTCTTCACTAAGATTCTTAGGGATTTTGAGCTGAAATATAATATTCTTGAGAAATAGGTGTATGCATTGGTAAAAGCCCTGAAATCTTTTAGAACTTATGTGTTGCAGTCACAAATCATTGCTTATGTGCCAAATGTTGCAGTGAAAGATGTATTACTACAGGGAGATGTAGAAGGCAGAAGAGGAATGTGGATAGCCAAGATCCAAGAATATGATTTGGATATAAAACCCACAAAGTTGGTGAAAGTGTAGGTTTTAACCCCATACATAAATTACCTGCATACAAATTATAAAACACAAAAAATAAACAATGCGAGATCCTAACACATAAAACACATATACATAGAGATTTTCCCCTGGATCCCAAAACTAGGACTACTAGCTTGCTTTTTCATTATGTTCCTTTCAATGTTACAATACATATTTATACATGCCGAAGCATCCAATACCATGGACCGAAAACCATCACGTCCAAAAAAAACATGTGCAAAAATCATGCACAAAACCATAGGTGGGTCCGCCCAACCTAACATAGGGTCCAAAACCAAAATTTTCCAGGGCGCTGCCCCGAACCCCATAAAGTGGTGTTACGGGTGCCCTTCAAACCCCTTATTAACTACATGGAAATAATATAACACAACCCAACATAAAGGAAAAGGATTGGAAAAAATGTTGATATAATCAAACTTTCAAGAATTGGGAATTAACTTGTTGGCACCCGTGGATAAAAAAGCCACTGAAGAAATTGAATGAGAGCAAGATCCAAGTATGAAGATCAAGTATCAATTTTTGTGTTTAGAATGGTATAAGCATATAATTCATTATTTGTTCTTTCTTTCTTGTCCCCAATCCTTAGATAGAACAAAGTATAGGGCACTAAAGATCAAGGCACAACCATATGTAGTTGTGGAAGGCAGATTGTACTAGAAGGATCCTGCTGGAATTTTATCGCTATGTTTAATAGAAGATGAATTTATAGAAACAATCAAAGATTATCATGAGGGGTTTTGTGGAGGACATTACAGTTGGAAAGTAGCTGCACATAAGATCCTTCAGGCAAGATTTTATTGGCCTACTTTATTTGGTGATACATATAAGTTTGTTAGAATTTGTCAGAAGTGTCAACTTTTTGTTGAGAAAAAGAGATTAGCCCCTTTACCTTTGATTCTAGTTTTCATAGAGGAGACATTTAGACAAATGGGATTGGACTTTGTTGGAGAAATCAATCCACCTTCAAGTAGACAACACAGGTGGGTTCTCATAGCAACTAATTGCTTCACCAAATGGGTAGAGGCAATTCCTAAAGAGAGAAAATGATAAGATAGTAATGAAGTTCCTGGAGGAAAATATTTTTAGCATATTTGGATGCCCCATTAAAATTATAACAGACAATGCTCAAGTCTTCAATTCAAATACGTTCATTGCTTTTTGTCACAAGTATAATGTTATTTTGTTCCATTCAACAGCTTACCATCCTTAAGGAAATGGATTAGCTGAATCTACTAACAAAACTTTGATGAAGATCCTTAAGAAAACCATTGTAGAAAATCAAAGAGATTGGGATTCTAAGTTAAAGTTTGCTCTATGGGCTGTTAGAATAGCTACAAGAAGATCTACATGGAAATCACCTTTTGTATTAGTATATGGAACTCAGGCTCTGTTTCCAAGTCAACTTGTGAAGCCGGCGATTGCAATGATTCAAAATGCGAAAGAAGAACCAAATGCTTTGATAAGAAGAATGAACAAAGTGGTGGAGTTAAAGGAGAATAGGGACAAGGTAAGAGACAACTTGATTATATATCAATCCAAGATGAAAAATATTTTTGATATAAAAGCCAAGGAAATTGATTTTAAAGTTGCAGATTTAGTATTGAGATGGGATACCAGAAGAGAAGATAAGGGTAAACATGGGAAATTTGATCCTCTCTAGTATGGCTCTTTTAGAATTTCTGAAGTAAGATCCAATAATACCTTCATTCTTGAGAATCTTGATGGTGAAACTCTACAGCTGCCTTTCAATGGGCAATACTTAAAGCATTACTTCCAGTTCTGAAGAATAAGCATCATTTCATTGTAAATACCAGAGTGAAATCAGTATACAAATTCCATAGAATTTCAATTTATGCAAAGCAATATATGACTCCATGCTGGAGGTGAAGGCACTAATCTGTAGTTCTTAGTGCTTCTGTGGCAAAAGCACTATCCCCAAGTGGAGCCAGATGTTGTAACATGCATTTTTGTTGCTTGTATTATTCATTTTTCATACAAGAACTTGAAAATATTTCAAAAATAGATAAAAGCAAAAAGAATGAGTAATAATGGTATATCGGGTATGTTTTCTTTGTAAAGGAACAAGTAAAAATAAAAGAATCAGCCCCTCAGATACACACCTCCGACGCGCATCTCAACGCCAATGGTCTTCATCTCGAATGTATATATACCATACATATATATTATATATATTATTAATATATTATATATCACTATCCACCTACATTTGTAATATATGTATATATATATAATATATATATATATATATATTATATAATATATATATTGTAAAAGCATAATTGTGTTCGGGTATCGGAATCACAAAAGAAACAAGTTATAAAGTGTTAAAGAGTCGGACTAAAAATATATATATTATATTTAAAAGCCCAGCGGGTCCATGAAGTGCCGAATGCATATGTATTGGTTCATTCACCGATTGCCGATTGCGATTCATGATAGCCGGACCCAAAAGATACATACATCATGGTTTAAAGTCCCGTCGGGTCTGTCACACCACAGAGCTATGGACGTTGGGTTCCACCAATTGTGACTTGCGATGGTGGACCCGAAAATATATATATTGCTTTTATAATACCAGCGAGTCTGAAATAACACAGAGAGCTTATTATATATGTATGTGATTCCGCCAATTGCGATCCTGTTAAGGCCGACCTGCAATCTATAATATAAATATATATATAACAACTATAATATATAAATATAATATATATATATAATATTAATTAAAAAAGCCTGCGGTTCCGCGAGGCATACGAAAAGGTAGACTTAAAGTTACAAGTGGGATTTTAGGCGGAGCAAAAATAGTAAGTGGTTTTTATTGGAGCTCACCCAATCCCACTTATCATTCAACATGTAGCAGTCGGGTGGAGAGAGAAAACTGCCCATACCGGGCGGGTATTCTCCAGGCTTATGTCCCCCCCCAAATCTTTATAGACCATCAAATCTGAAAAGCGCAGATCTATGGTGAGGTTATATCGGCGAAAAAACAATGCCTCGATAGTTGTGTGGAGCACGTATTAAAAGCGGAAGAAGCATGTTTTATGGCATATTTATATTATAAAAGGTATATAATGTAAAAAGCACAAACATAAAGGATTTATTGCTAAGTCCAATATTACCATAGTTATGCGGCTTAAGGGTGTGTAAAGTTAAGTTTTGCAGTGATATATTGGGTCGATTGCGATTTGCAATGGAAGTCAACAGAGCACTGAACGGGAAAATTTGACAGATTTATAATGCAAGATTAACTCTTTTGAGTTTCGTATTAATCAAAGGTTTGCATTAATTTCGTTCTGTAAAGTGGAAAAACAGGGTTAGAGTCGAATCTATAGAGGAATACAATCAGGTATTTTTTCCTTTTATTTTGGCAAATCAAAATGCCCATGTAAGCCCAGGATTACACAAGCTAAATGGATTTCATTACAACTAAAATGAATTAAGCATCATTAGGGCATTTACAGAGGAATTCAACAGCGAATAACAGCGCAAGCCAATAGTTATCGTCCCCTGCTGAATTCAATAATGTTCTTGTTATTTCATGTTCTTTGAGGTGTCTTTTACCCTCTGTAAAATTCTGTAATAGTTTTTACTTCATATAGTTAGAGAAGCATTTAAATAATTTGGGCAGTTTCACAAATCAACAATTGTTCTATAATGAATAAAAAGAGGAAAATTTACAAAGAAAGGATTTGGATTTTGGAGAACCCAGAGACTAGGCCACTGTATTCTTGATATCATCGTTGATTAATGAAAGAATCAGAAGTTTCCATGAGTTGTTGGATATAATTTTGTAACCTTTTCTGTCATGTGTCATGTTATGTTTTCTTCTTTCAAGTATAGTAATGAAGTTGTAGGTCTTTATTTGCTTATGTAGATAAACTTAAAATTCCTTAAAAGAGTGCTCCTATACTTGAAGTTTCCACCTTCCTTTCTAAGTTATATATAAAAGTTTCTGTGAAAGACCAGCATATTATCTTTAACTTCTTCAAGAGTCACAGATAGTAGTTTATGTGTTAAGCAGCATATTGTCTATGATTCAGTTCTCATTTTCATAATTCTTCTAAGTTACAAATAGTAGTTTCTATGAAAAAGCAGTATATTATCTTTAATTTCTCCTTCAAGCTTTCTTCACTCATCATTTATATCTAGAAACAAATGGCATTGTGAGATATTTTGGTCATACATGTATTAAGGGTTAAAAGACCAAGTTTTCTAAGTCCTTCATTTGAGAACAAAACAAACAATAAGTGATAGTAAACAATATTTAATAATGTCTTAAGCACAATTTGTCTACAGCCAGGAAATTGGTTTCTTAAGGTACAATAGACCCAAAGCAACTTAAAGTAATCATACAAGTTCCCTTCCCAAATGGAAATAAGGTGATGGAATCCTTCGTAGGAAGCATCAATTTTGTTTGGAAATTCATGTTAGATTTCACCCAAATTTTGAAACCATTGCAAGACATGATAAAGAAAGATGTCATATTCAAGTGGAATTAAAGAGAGAAGGATTCCTTTGCTAATATCACAGAAGCTATTACTAAGTATTCTATTTTGGTAAAGATTTCATGATGTATAAATTTGCATCAAATTCTTCACTTGTCGTCGTTTTTATGCCAAAGAAGAATGAGAGAAATTAATGGCCTATTTCATTTATGAGCATTAGGATGACGTGTATATGAACTTAACTACCAATACATGGATAAACAAGATTTTTCAGTATATAAATATGTCAAGCACTTCAAGCCTTGCATCCTGAAGAATCATGTCAAAGTGATCGTTCGTCACCCCACGGTCAGATCCCTATTCGTATAGAAGAAGTTAGGGGAATGAAGCGCTAATTAGATTAAAATAATTGCAAGTGTATGACTTAGATTTTAATCCAACTCAAATTATCAAGGGTCATGGTTTGTGTAAGCTAGTAACATAAGCTACAAATCCACAAGAGGAAGAAATGATGAGCTGGGAAGGAGAAATGGACATGTACAATTCTGATTCTATTCATGCATTGAGTACGTATTCACCGTGGTACATTGAATTAAGAAAACACTTAGAATAAGGTACATTTCCTTGACACTTGACATAAAAAAATTGATCCATGGGACTTAAATATGCACCTTACCAGTTAGTTTAGGGAGTTTTGTTTAGAAAACAACATAATGGGGTTTTTTTGTGATGCCTAGAATCTTCAGAGGCGGGAAATATAATAAAAGAATTGCATGATGGGTTGGTTGGAGGTCATTATGCCGATGAAACTACAAAACATAAAACCATTCAAACAAGGTGTTATTTTCCCACATTATTTATATATTCTCATGCTTATGCTTGTATGATGTTTGCCATAAATTTGTTGGGCAGTAGAAGAACATTTAAAATAGTGGGGACTGGATATTATAGGCAATCTTTTCCAACACTCATCTAAACAACATAGGTATATTCTCCCAGTGATATATTATCATAGGATGGATCGAGGCGATCCCTTTGAAACAATTGAATGATCAAGTGGTGATGTAGTTCAATGAGTAAGACATTGTCACCATGTCTAGCCTTCCAACTTCACCTATTTTTGATAATGCCACATATTTCTCATCTTTGAAATTGTATGAGTTTTCTTTAGATAAATGGATTGTTCTTAACACTCCTCTAATTACTATCCCCAATGAATGGATTGGTTGAGTACATCAATAAAATTCTAATCTGAATCATTAAGAAAATTGTATTTACTCAACAAAGGAATTAGTATAATTCCTTATATAATTCCCGGTGGACTAATCGAGTCACACCTAATCCTTCACTCAATACTTCTCCATACTTATTAGTTTACGGGAAGGAGGAAATCCTTCCTTCACAACCTTACCTACCAAAATTACAGATCGCCAAGGAATCTAGAGGTAGATCTTATCCCATAATGTAGAGTAGGATAGATACCCTCCTAAGACTTGAAGAAAAAAGAAAAAAGGTTTGTGCTAGGTTTCAATCTCAATAGAAACGCATCAAACAATGGTTTGAGAAGATGCCAATAGGTGATAAGGAATTTTTTGTGGGTGACCTTATTTTCAAATGTGATAAAGCTCATGAAGACAAGGGAAAAAAATGCTAAATTCTAATCCATGTGGCTCAGACCATTCCAAATCAATGAGAAGTTTGACTGGCATACTTACATACTGTAAACCTTGAACAGGGAAATTGAGTCCCTCCCTATCAATTTCCAAGTTCCAAAGCTTTACTTCCATTAGCCTCTCTTCGAGTTCTTGTTCTATCTGTACATATTTATTTCGTGATGTCCTTTGTTTTGTTTCACTTCATTCCTTTTATCACAATTGTTTCCCTTATGCACTACCCTTTTGATTTTACTACCATGCCCTTGTACATAAATAAAAGGATTCGTACATAAATAAATTTCCTTGTACCAACCGGGCTCCTTTGAATGTTTTAAATGAAACCGTGATCATTGCTCAATGATTGGCTAACATCAAAACTCCTTCTACTAGTCCAATCTTGAATATCTTAATGAGTCAATGCTATGTGAATAGAAAATACAAATTTGATCATGTGAGGGATATCTAATGAGATGCAATATCCTGAATCCTTCATAGGATCTTTGTCACTTAAATTGGTCATGAATTTATAAATAATGTGTTATACGTGTCAGGAAAATTGTTAGAGAAAGGATAAAGAGAAAATACAAAGCGAGCAAACCTATTTCAAAAAAATCTTGAAGTCTCTAAAACACAAGGAACAGTCTCTGTGGCCATAAAATAAGTTAGGATGCCTCATCCACCCTAGCATAATGAATGCCCAAATTATGTAAATTGTATTAAAAGAAAAGGGTAAAGGATTGAGAAAGGTGTCCTACAAAAAAGAGGTGATGCAAGCAACTTTGTCAGGGCTATGGACACTCGCTAGCAACAAAGAAATGATTGTGATTTCATAAGTGACTCCATCAAGGCTATGGAAACTCACTAGAGCAGAACAATAGATACTCATATCAAAATTTCAAACATATTAAGATCTCTATCCCCTATTGAGACTTTTCATCTCCCACACAATTTTTTTGATGTGTTAGAAATTAGACCAAGGAAAGTGACCGAGGAACTAAAATATATAATCAAGGCTAAGTTGTTGAACTAAAGGGACCCATAGTTCCAAATCAATACCTCCTAACGGTTATACTCTACCTTCATACATGTTAAAAAAGCATGTTGAGGTCCTACATGTGAAGTAGCGCCAATTATTGTAGCTACTAAAACAACCCTAAATTTTCAACATTCTCTAAAATTTAGAATTCCCTATCTTGAACCCTTAAGGAATATGTTTCAAGGCTCCCTATAAGATTACTCATTCTCATGATCCCTCTAATTCCTTTTCTACTTATTATTTTTTTTCCAAAAGGCCTTATCGTAAATTATTACAATAGGTCACATCACAACATTACATCTTAGACATGCGAGAAGTGCACAATATTGCAATCTAAACTATGCTAGCACATTTTTCTTGCAAAAATGCAATTTTGTGTTACTATCACACCACCTTACTAGTATTCGTAATTTTTCTTGCAAGAGAGAATTTATTTTGTCAATACCCTCCCATGTGTACCAAAAACTATATATAGAGGTCATACCCCATATCATTTTACATTGACCATTTTTCTCTAACCCCAGTAATGTAGTTCAAGGAGCTCACATTCATCACAATGTGGGCCTACAGTCTGCGATGCTGATGATCCTCTTTCGATCTGGGTAAGTCATTGCATACTCTCTCTTTTGTTTGTGACTATGTTTGTTCATATTCCCTTTTTTTCTTCGCATTCTCTTTAACATTTTATGTTCCCCTAACCATTTTCATTATGACTAGTCCTAACTATATACATATCTACTTAGTTCATTTCTTTGTATTCCTCTTCTTTCCGTTCAAACCTTTCCATCATCCCACACTTAATCATTTTCTCATAAACGCAACAAGTCACTTGACTTAGCGTTATGGTCCACTCCTTACCCTTTCACAACAAAGAAGCCTTCAATACTAAGCATCTTACCCTTTATCAATGATAATGACACAATTGTATCGTTTCTTGTTGTGACATATCCTTCCCACTACTAATACATTTTTAGTCCCATTTATTCACACACTGACTATTCACATTGCAACTATGAAATACATAGTCGGACCACCCCTAAAAACATCCTATCATAGTTTCATGTGATCTCACTAATGCATAGTGCAATTTATCTTCCCAAATTGTGATAAACCTTTCTCCCGCATTGGCTACCCTTACCGCAACTTTTCCTTGTAGTTTGTGTAGGTTTTAACCCTATACAGAAATTACCTGCATTCGAATTCTAAATCACAGAAAAATAAACAATGCGAGAGCATAACACATAAAACACATATACACAAAGATTTCCCACTAGATCCCAAAACTAGGACTACCAGCTTG
>APFE031148419.1:2727-47622 GCA_000404065.3 Pinus taeda | reverse complement strand
TCACCACCAGAATCGATCTCGTAGATCTCCCACTGAACAGGGTCTACCATAGGCCCGAGCGAAACCCCTCAGCAACAAGGCGTCCCCTTGAAGCCAAAACAACTCTGATACCAAATGTAGGTTTTAACCCCGTATAGAAATTACCTGCATACGAATTCTAAATCACATGAAAAATAAAAATGCGAGAGCATAACACATAAAACACATATACACAGAGATTTCCCACTGGATCCCGAAACCGGGACTACCAGCTTGATTTTCCATTATATTCCTTTCAATGTTACAATACATATTTATACATGCCGAAGCATCCAATACCATGGACCGAAAAACCATCACGTCCAATACCATGGACCAAAAAACATCGCATCCAATACCATGGACCAAAATCCATCGCGTCCAAAAAACATGTGCGAAAATCATGCACAAAACCATAGGTGGGTCTGCCCAACCTAACATAGGGTCCAAAACCAAAATTTTCCGGGGCGCTACCCCAGACCCCATAAAGTTGGGTTACGGGTACCCCTCAAACCCCCTGTTAACTATGTGGAAAGAATATAACACAACCCAACAGTTTGTGACTAAACCTATCACACTGTAATTTTATAGTCTGTGACACCTGGTAAAACAATGAATCATTTTGTGTTTTTTCCTAAGATTTTGTTTTACCATGAATATATTTGAAATTTTAAGTACCATTAATCTTTATTTTTTAGGAATATCCTCGTCAACAACAAATATGGCTCCACCAACCAAAGTAATACCTAGCAAGGAGATAGTTGAGTAACATTGAAGGAGCTTTTGAAAGTTCCTTTGTCAAAGTGCCCATCTATGCTAATACTTCCTTCTATGTAGATGAATCAATGCCTATGATGTGGATAGACAATTATCAAGAATTCACCACAAAATAGGTGCCCAAGGAGAAGGAAGACAATGAAGTATATATCAATATCAAGAAGTCATGATTTCATAAGTTAGTGGTACATCTGACCATTCTTCCATGCACCGAGACCATTGAGTGGATATCCAATAGACTAATGAGAAATATATGACAGTTAGGAATGTGCATGGTGTCCCAATAGAAACATTCACACCATCTGGCATTTTTTAATATTACAAAATGTTGAAACATTGTTTGGTTCGTAGTGAAAAATTGTATTGTAATTTTTCTAATTCAACTATGGACATCCTTAAATATTGCTAACAAGAGCTTGGAAAGTTTATATATTTAGCCAATGGAATTTACAAAACAAAGATATTGAGGAAAGTATATCAAATTTTGGAAGCTATGTGTTGAAGGGTATATGGGAAGCCAAACATGGAATTCTTAGAAGATGACTGGGTGCCTATGATGTACACATGTGCCACTGAACTAACTATTTCCAATTTCATGAACATCCTAACATCATCCATCCAAGCTAACATTAAAAGAGAAAAGCATACCTCTAAAATGGAAAATCTAGAGTTATATATAGCATCATACTTGTTGGATGCCATATGCACAATATGTAAATTTGAGTTGTTAGGATGGAAGTGGATATTCTCTCAAGAGATCCCACCGTGCACATTTTCTACAAGAACATATGGGATACTTGATACAGGGGAATGTATGATCACAATGCTAAGCATTTTATCTCCTCGGTATACCATAATCTCTTTGATACAGAACCTCCTTGCATGTCCGATAGGGATAAAATGTCATTACAAAATGTTGATTGGTTTACTCCTAGGGAATCAAAATACATAAGAGTATTTGGAGCTTATAAACCACCTTATTAGTTTCCTTTATTTGTCACTGGAAAGATAGTATGACAACAGGTGGCAGATAAGCTTACAATAGGATTGACCAACACACCGATAAAATCAAGGAAAGCTCCATGACCTACCTTCACTTTTTGCATAGGATCTTATTGTATGAAAAAATTCAAAGAGGAAGAGGCAAAAGCCAAAGATTTAGAATGCTTCAAATTTGGTGAACTCAGCTTCCACAGGTCTGATTCAAAAGGAATTATTACCTAGCATTGCAAATCAATCAAGTATGACTTGTCATATACCCCAAGCATTGAGGCATACGAAAATACGGTAAAAACCTTCTTCAATGACACTAAATAAATTAGGTAGCCTGAGGAATTAGCCCCTCTTAGCCATCTAATAACCCATAAATAACAGAAGAAGAATATTCACAAAGTTGAGGACCATTCCAAATCCATGAAGAAGAATATTCGACATGTTGAACGGCGGTGATGGTGGTGGCGATGTGGGCGAAGTTGTGTGTTGTGGAGGTAAAGGTGGAGGTGGAGTGGATGGGTGATGAGTTCGGGAAAACCCCTACCTTATGAGCTATACAACACTCCATGGTGAAGCCTGTACCATTCCCTCGTCATCACTCAAAGGAGGCCCAATCAACGGGCTATATTCAAGACCTGGTTTCTCTCGATCTTTGAAAAGATTTCCACTTTGCGTAGCTCTGAACATCAAGGCAATGGAATAACCCATTTTCCACACAAAAAACATCTTAATCTAGGTATTCAAAGATCTTATATACTTACCCCACAACCCTTTGAAGAATTGTCACGCTGCTTCACTGTAACTAATTGAGGTATCAACCGCGAACTCTGTCACAAATCCTCCTATGACTCAATCAAGCCACTGATCAACAACGTGTGTGATCTTATCTTCAAAAGCTTCCAAACTCCACACTAGTTACAGATTCCACACTATGGTACCTTCAAGTCTCCACCTTCCTTGGTCGTCTGCTAATTTATCTATCCACTCATATGGCTCAATCGAGAAGGTGCAAAAGAAAATTTCATGTATTTCTGTGTATAAATATCTGTCGAATTCTTGTTTTCCTGCACCACGAATTCGTGGATATTTCTATCCAACCACTTCTCAATTTCATTTTTGGTTGGATTCCAGTGATGCAACATCACACGTCTCCTTAAGAAGATCCTGGTCCCGGCAACGGAACCATTTTTTGACTTAGTGGGTCTTGACCCAGGTTCAGAGTTAGTTGCACCAAACAAAACCCTACACTATTGGCCCTTTCGGAATCAACCTGCTTAGCGTGTACTTAAGTCTCACCTGAAGTAGTATGGGGGGGTGTTGGAACCAAGTTTCCACATCCAGAGATCAGTGTGATGTATTTTTATGCCCTAGATCTGCCTCCACACATAGCTATAACCCCTTAAGGATTGGTACTGTAACTCCCTTCGGACAACCCTTAGACCTCCACGCAGGTCAACGATCAGCTTTTGTAGACCCTGTACAGACGAATTACCTACTTATGCACACCATAAATTATCCTTAGATCAAAATCTACTCAACTCTACTTAAGTGCTCAACAAAAGTAACATAATGTATTATGATCTTCACGTAAATACTTAACATGAATTGTGTTAATTCAATAAGACTTATCGAGTGGTTTCACGCATCAATATGTCATTGTTCCATAAAGATATTGTCTCATCACAACATATATCACAAACAGAAACAGCAGAAGGAGACAGATAAAACATATGAATTTCTCCAAAAATCTTCTTTATTGACCTTTAGTATAAGGTTGCAGACTCAAAACTTCCCTGCACACTCAGCTGTAGGGGTTCGTGCACTCAACTGCACACACTATTCTAGGCTTCTGTGCACTCAGCTATAGAGCCTTTTTCTCCCTCTAAGACTTAATTTCCTGCGCTAACTCTCTAAGACTCCATTTTTCATACCCATAGACATAGACATCGATCTACCTTAGACTCTCTAAGACACACCTATTTATACAATACCATGGTTCGCGAACCATGGGTAGATCTCAAAAACTGAATCAACTTTACATAAATGAGGGTAAAAACCATTTTTGATGCCTAACTAACTACGCACTCCGCATCCACAATTTGTAGAGACTTTACATCTTTTTATCAACCTTTACATCAAAACTTTGGTTTTTAACCCAAAACTGACCGAAGGGACCCCATCCCTACACAATGCGTGAGCCATAAAATATTAATGATTTCCTCATACATCACATATATATGACGATTCCTATTTTTCCTTTTAACAGTTACCTTTATTGAATTGCATTAATTCACCATTATCCTTCAAACGTACCAAATTTCCATCCTATCAAAACTTAATTTACTGACGCAGACAACCTTTACTCTCATTAAGGGGGGAAGTTTGGCACTTATAGATTACCATTATCTGCATTTTTGAGTATCGTTGCATGTCATTGAACCTCTATACTCTGTACAAGCTTATTATTATCATACATTGTGAATTTTGTTGTTTCCAGTTGCAAGATCGCATCATGTTGAACAATTAACAATGGGTGGGAATTCAATCTGTTACGAACCCACACAATTACAGGTTTCAGAACACGCCACATCTTAATTCAAGATGGATGGATAGAGTATTTTGAATGATTATATGGGTTCGAAAACAAGGTGGGATTGGAATTTATAAAGAATTTGGACAATGACACAACAGTGGTGAGAAATATACAGATACACGTGAAATTTCAATAGCGGAAGTAATAGGGCTCCTGACAGAAGGAGAAAAGTGATACGAGATACACACCTCTCTCCAAAATGTGACCCTTCTTTTTTTGAATACTGGCGAAGAATTGATCAAAACAGGGATGGGTTATAACCCCAATTCATTACCTAAACCATGGAGGGAAGTAGTAGGGATTTTCCAGCGATACATCACTTGTGATGGGAAATACAACATGATAAGAGGGTGTCATCTTAAACTCATGGCATCCCTAAGGAAAAAGGTAATCGTGAACCTCCCATACTTTCTCAATTCAGTATTGCATGAGACTGCTACTAGATTAAGGCGATCTAAGGATCAAGCTTTAGTTGTAAGTCACCATGGACTCATCAAGTTGTTAATGATAAGAAGTCTTAGCCAACTTCAATAGACTTGGGAAGGGTTCCTTGGACACCTTGATGTTGGTCAAGAGATAACCTCGGAAAATGAGACAACCATTAGAACATCTGGAAATATGTGGAGTAGTGATGAACAACTAAAGAAAGGATATGAGGAAAATTTGAATGAAATTGTCATGACAGAAAATATATTACAAGGAACGGTACAAATTGCAAAACCTCAAAAACTCAGTAGAGCAGAAAAGAGAATGGTGTCAATTTTAGCCTTGTTATCTAAGAAGAGAAGGAGGTCAGCTAAAATTTTGAAGCAAGGATAGAGTTCTTTGAACCCCCTTGAGAAATTACGAGAAGAAAAATCAGCCCAAAATGGATCAAATTCATAACAGATGGAGAAAGAAATAGAAGTAGCCCAAGCATTAGAAGGACAAGAGATTTTGTTGGATACTGTGAATTTTGGAGAAGCCATGACTACTTCAATAGAAGAACCTGTATTTCATTCTGAAAATCCTCTTGATCGATAAGCTTCACCAAATTCACTGGCTGCAACCTCTCCTACTATTTCTTCAGATATTGCTATCCTAGAATCGGATAATGATCACAAAGTTTCTCCTTCTCAAGAATGTTCTGGAGACTCTATTACTACTATACTAGAGCCTCTCTCTCCGGAGGGAACAACTCCACAGTCTTTCAAAAATTTGATTGATGAAGAACGAGATGATGGCATTGAATTTTCAACTGAACCTTAGATTGATTCTCCTAATGTAGAATTCCTGAAGTCTGGGACTGATGAGATGACAAGGGAAGTTGACAACTTACCAACATGTAAACCCGCCCAAGAAACTATTGTTGAAGAAGCTAAAATGGTAGTTGTTGTTCCCTCTTCAGCAGCTTTGTTAGCACTTATGATTAGATGACCATAGGTACTAGACTTAGGATAAATAAAGTGAAAGGGAAATTTTAGAAGAAAATTGATAAACTAAAGAAATAAAATAAGAAACTGCAAATAAAGGTGTGACAATTAAAAATTTGGTTACATGACCACAAGGAATTTCATAGAGATTATGTGGAAAGCCCTAATAGAAAGAAGGAAACTCAGTAAATGGAAATTGTGACTGATTTCGTATCTATCTTTAATGAATAAAGTACTCAGACAAACCTTCTTCTTGATTCTATCAAAATAGGAACCCAAATTGACCCTGAGGAAAAGATGTTGGATGCTCTTCCTACCCTTGTTGAAATAGGAACTCATATTGATCCACCATTTACTTTTAATGATAGAGAAGTACATATAGACGTTGTGCCTCCCTATACTCCCTTGATTGTAGAAGCATCTATCAGGATCCTGCATAAGACTATGAAACAGCAGGAGACCATAACAAGATATCAGGGAGAAGTGGTGTTGTGGAGGGAACATCAAGAGTTTCTCCAACAATTTAAAGCACTGGCAACAATAGAAGATGAGACCTATGCACAACTAAGAGAATATGATAAGGAATTATGCTTTATATTTTCTTAAGAGATATTTGCTGCTAAAAATTAAAGCTATACAATTTGGACAAACATATGAGTTTAAAAATGTGCTGGATTTAATTTTGACTTTCCAAAAACAAGATGAGTATATAAAGTATCTTTTGTGTGATTTGTATGTGCATAATTCCCTTTTAGAATAACACGTGGAAGAAAATCTTGTTCCATTTATAGGATACATCCAATTTCAGGCCTTCATATCATTCGCCAGACACCAGTTGAAATGGGCTAAATATTATCATAACTTCCAGAGGAGAGAACATGGCCTTGAACTTTGGGTTAGAGGGGAGCCTAGGAACCCCATTCGTGCATAGATTCATCATGGTATCTTTATATAGAAACCCAATTTTTCTTTTACATTTTCACAGACTCATTATGATGTGCAACATCTAGGGATGAAATATTTGGAAGAGATCAAGGATGAAGCTCTCTATAGAGCTAAGGAAATATGGTAGGCATCACCCAACGAAGTCAAAAATAGAGAGCCCTTTGGCTATCACAATTTTTAGAATGCCATGACCAGAATAGAGGACTATGTTCAATTCGTATTGGAAAGAGGTAGCAACTGGACAGGATGCAAGTATAGGTGCCCTATGATATGGTGCCCTCAATATTTTTATAAATCTGACAATGACTTATCAAAAGTGGGTAAGTATGTGGCCTTTGAAGAACTCCAAAGTAGAAATGGATAAAGGCATAGAGGAGAGGAAGCTTATGAATCTTACTCCTTGATTTCCTTACATGTTAATCATTTGTTTAAATGAGGTAATGAAAAAAGGTTAGTTGAGGGCAGATGTTGGGCCTCATAATTGTCATAAATTCTTTTCCTTACTTCTTAGCTTTCATCCTATTTTCTAAGTCTTTCTTGTAAATAGATCATGATAACTTATGTAGTATGGGTTTTTAGTAGTGTTTTGTATGCACTTATTGTTTTATTATTTTATGAATGGATTTGACCGATAAAGCACTATTTACTTACACATGGATTCTTATTCTCGGAAAAAATCTATTGATGCATTGGTGTTTGATGATGCTTCCTAGAATGGACATAAGAGTTCAGGTAGCGTCATGTTGTTATACTCTGTTTGGAGTAAATTAGTTGAATACAAGATCTCGACCTGATCCTTGAGATGTATTAAAGATCTTTGTAGCTTAAATAAGCATCCTCAGATTCTTTAGATTCTTAGCATCGCTCATTATTAGAAGTGGGTTTTTTGTCCTTATCTTTTCTTGATGTAATATGAAAACTCACATTAAGCCTCGACAGGGGTTCGTTGTTCAAGTTGTAATATTGTTTTGACATAAACTCAGACCTACGAAGATATTGGTTGTAATTGGTTTTCCGCAATTGAATGGAAGCGCTTATTGCTTGAAGTTAACCTATTGTTTTAATTCTCTTTTAAAGCAGTTCGATTCAAGATTTGGGCCCGATCCTAGAACCAACATTGTCTTCTCTTGTATCATTAAATTGGTGTTTTATTCTATTATTTCAGTCATTCCTATTTGCATAATTAGACTTCATTCTCATTGCTTGTTCATTAAATCTAATGCTCTATTTGGATCAGGTTTATTGAAATCATTATAGAATAGATTTGTTGTAGTTAATTTGTTGAGAGTAGTGTTCCTCCTTTCCTGTTTTTTATATTATTACAGGTTGCTATGTCGTTTACTTAGTCACATTTGTTAATATAATTCTATAGTATTACTTTTCTATTATGTAGTTGTTGGTCCTTAAGAAACAACTTGGTATCTAGTAGATCTTATTTTGTTGTTTCGTTAGAAGAATTTAAAAGTTAAAGCTTTGAATGATTGGTTATAGTTAGAAACTATATTTTGAGTTGATTTCTTTAATATTATAGCTTTGCTTTTTAGTAGGATAGAAATAGTTAGCCATACCAACATTTCTCTGCATAAATTGTACCAATAATCTTGAAATAGGAAAACGAAACCTCATGTTGATGAATTAATATGTAGTAGTTTACTGACTCATTTTAGGAACAATTATTTGGAAAAACTGTGTGTCAAAAAGGATTTCTAATTCTTCTTCGTCTACCCCTATTGGCTTAGTGGGTCTTGACCCAGGTTTGGAAGTGATTTAACCAAGAAAATCCCGGTACTACTGGCCCTTTCGGCAACAAACCACGGAGCGCGGACTGAGGTCTCACCTGAAGTAGTATGGGAGGGTGCTAGAACAAGGTTTATGTACCCTAGGGATGTCTGATATGAAGTGATTGGTACATGGTCCAACCTTCACACTTGCTACGCTACGTGCACCTGCGGGCACCCCACGCCCTGTGCTACTCTCTTCGTGCAGGTCTAGCTACAATGTGGCCCATGGTATTTACCCAAATCTTCCTTAATTAGGCTCTATTAACTGATTACTTAGATTAAATTCACCTATAAGCATTCATACTAGTATTCATCAAGTGCGCGTAGTAAATAAAAAGAGTAAAAGTAATGCATAACATCAAAAGATATATTCAAGAATAGATGCACAAAGTAAAATTCTCTTTATTATCTTTCAATCCCAAGTACAGACCTGGATCCGCCCTACGCACTCAGCTGCAGGGGTCTGCACACTCAGTTGCGAACTCTATTAGGCCTCTGCACACTCAACTGCAAAGCCTCTTCCTACTACTACGACCCAGTGCACTTCAGATTCCACTCTATGCTCTAACCATGCCTTCGCTATTATATCTATTTTCTACTTCGCTAACAAAAAAAATCTTTTCACTTAGAGCCTCACTCTATTTATACAATCCCATGGTCCATGGACCATGGGTAGGCTAACACATCCTTACATTGAATTACATTTCTTAGGGCAGACAACCCTATGACTCGATTATACAATTCGCACTCTGCGTCCGTACTTCGTGGAGTTCTACACCATCTTTGCCCAAAACTTGGGCTTTAAGCCCCAAAACCTATTGCGGGGGATCCCATGCCCAATGGGCCTCCAACACAATCATCGTCACTCGTCCTGAGTCACTCTGATGATGCGGTGACCTTGGCACAGAGCCCCTCCAACTGTGCCTATGCTACATGAAGGTCCGCAGTGCACTGTCCTACTGTGTGTTGTACTTGCTGCACGCGTATTTCTAAATCTTCATGAGCAAGGTCACCTCCCTATCTAACGGCATAAAGTCCCTGCATTTCTGCCATCTTTCCTTCAATGGTAGTTGTAATTGTGAAAGCTTCATCGATCCATGGCTGGATGCGCACTTTAAGCAAGGCTTCTTTTTGTCGTGCTGCATCTAATTGGTCCTTTAGTGCCCTTGCCTACTGTATTTTGGTGAGTCGTTGAGTAAGGGTGACTGTCTGCACAGTCCCCCATGTTGTACCTCTGAGATAGTAGTAGGTCAACTACCAATGCCACAGCATCTAAAATAATTGTTTTGGGGGTTTTTGGTTTTAATTTTGGAAGACCAATGAATGAAAACAGATGTAGAATTGAAGTAATTAATCCTTTGGGTTATATTAGTACTTCAACAAAGGGCTGCTATAAAGCATTACATAGTGATATAGATAAAAAATAGTGGTGAGTAGAAGACAACAAAAAATATGATTATCAGGTCTGGGCTTATTGCTTATCGCAATCGGAGCTAAGCGAGGGAAGACCCATCGCAAAGGGATGCGATAGGGGTCGGACGTGACATGGAAATAAAATATGATATATATTTGGTCAGGTCCGGATTCCCATTGCAATCGGAGATTGCAACTAGCAGAGGTTTATTTCTTTAGTGGGAATTCTGATAAAGGCGGATGTGATATGGCAATGAGTTATGATATAAATAGTGTCAGATCCAGGTCTATCACAATCAGGAATAGCAATGGCGAAGGGTATTGTTATTAGTCAGGACTGTGATGAGGGCGGATGCATTATGGGTATGGAATATGATATATATCCATGTCAGGTTCGGGCCCATCGCAATCTCATTTCGCAATGGTGGAAAGTTATTTATACGAGAGACTTGTGATCCCACTGATCGATGTTTTTTATAAAATACATAGTTTTATAACAAAACTAAGGGTTTTGGGTTATTTAATTAAAGGAGCTAATATATACGAGAAAGTGAATTTTAGTGGTTTTAATACATTAAGTTAGTATTAATGTGGAATATGAGCAGAAAGGGAAAATGTGATAAGTTATGATGTTTTTATGTATTATTGGCTTTTCACATTATATAATATATATATATATATATATATATATATATATATATATATATATATATATATATAATATATATATATATATATAATATATATATATATATATATATATATATACTTAGGCTAAATGAACTTTTATGGGTTTTTGAGTAAAAGGAAATTTAACATGGGGTTTTTACTTTTCTTAGGTAAAAAGGATTTTTACCTTAAGAAAAGGGGTTTTATGGAAAATGAATGGATATGAATGTATGAAGGTGGGAAGGGGTAGTTAGTGAATATAGGGATGAATGGGGATGAATGGGAAGTTAATTAATTGATCTTATACACCTTCATTTGCTTTGTGTAATTGGATCATGGACACAAAAAACATGATAAATGTACATTTTTTCCAATCAATAATCAAACTGCTGCAACCTTTCTCTACTTACCCTTTGCTTATCCTATCATTTTTTCTTCACTTAATGGGTGCACTTAAGCTAGCAAACCCTTTTCCCTTATTTTATTTTACAAAACAAACTATCTAAATCTACCCTTATAACCTCCAAGGGCTCAGATTAAACTAATGAGCACCTTATTATTCTCTACCTAACTATTGATCTGCTAAGATTAAACAGTTTGGTCAGATCTTTATTCTCCATCTATAACATAAAATTTAAAGCATGAAGTAGTCAAGATTAGACTATTTGACTATCATGGGTTGTGGCATTTAAAACAAGCTGCACACAACCATTATTTTGCAGAAACAGAGTAGTGGCATTTAGACTTGCTCACTTTCAAAGTTTATTTGTTTTCTTTTCTTTCTAACCTAACATTTTCTTTTGTCTTCATTTTTTAGGACATCTAACCTAACATTTTCTTTGATATGTGTTGAAAATGCAACAAGATGATGGAGCTTAGTGAAAAGAAGTCACCTTCACTAAGTGGACCCACAGGCTATTTTTGGCGCAAAGTCTATTTTTAGACTATGTCTATTTTTAGACATATGGATCATGGTCTATGAGTTGCAGGATGCTATTTGTGGATGATTGGTCAAGTTGGTAAAAATAGATGGACCTCTATTTTTAGACATATGGGCAGAGTCTATTTTTAGATTTCCAGGCTAAAAATATAACAGTCGAATATTATTAGCTCTTAATAATATTTGAACTATAAACATTATCTTATCCTCTTGGATCACTTCAGTTCGAGCTACGGTTGTGGCACATGCAACTGCTATAAGGAATTACGTGGCTCCTATGGGTTACTTGAGCTATTGCATGGAGGACTTCAGTTAGGACTTCAGTGATTGAGTTCTGTGGAGTTGAATGAGGAGTTGATGGAGTTGTGTTCAGTTTGACTTAGTTGAACTAGTTGTATTTAGTCTAACTGATCAATAGACTAAGTGATGAGTGGTGTGAGTTAATTATTAATTAATTCAATAATTATTAACTCATAAAGCAACTGAAGAATACATCAGTTAACTTAGTGCATGGACAGTTCAGTGGAGACAAGTTCTAGAGGTGAGTGAAAGGGAAAGACAACTGTCAGTTGTGACTATAGTTGTGCATGAGATTTGCACAATCAATGGATTGAGTATTTCCAATGAGGATTGCGTGGTACAACCAAGGTAAATACGAGTTTTGGTTCAGCCATTCTCATCCATTCTCATGCAGGATTGTGCAATGGAGGCAGGCAAGCAACGGAGGAGATTTGAACCTGTGATTGATTCAGATCTAAGCTGGTTTGTGTGTAACAGGCGGAGATAGTACTGAGTACTTGCAAGGAGTATTTTACTATGTATTGTTACATGTTATCAATCAATATAATATACAGATATTTGGGGGTTTTCAGTTGTATGCTTTCCCCGAGATATATTGTGTTGATATGTGTGATTGATGTTTCAATGTGCGCATGCGATTGATGTTTTAATTCTAAAAATTGATGATCAACGTAGAGGAGGTTATGTATTATGCATGCATTCTGCAAATAGTGTATAATCAGGATAATCTTTGTGAATAAGTGTTATATTATTCAAAATTTCTACATGGTATCAAAGCTCTTTGATTTGTAGAAAAAGTTCTACAGGATATCAAAGCGAGGATTGATCATCAGATCTATTATTCAGAAAGTGATTACATTTTATTTCTTTAGGTAGAGTCTATAATCGGGCCAAGTAGCCACTGGATTCATCCTTCTTTTGGAAGGTGATATATCTGCTAAATGCCCATACAGTCAATCTCTGTACGAGAAATACTTTGTTCTCATGAATTTTAGATCAGAAGCGGTTGAGTTTTGAGCTGGTGGAATGGCGCTCAAGGATAAAACTCAGAAACATTAAGTGTGAGAATGGAGACAGTATACCTCAGTATCTCACGAAGTTCACCCAATGCCGGGATGAGCTGGGAAGTGTGGTGGTCACTATCGATGATGAGGACTTGGTGAGCTTGGCTCTCCTTGGTCTTTCGAAGAGTTGTCATTCCTATCAGGACTCTGTCAATGGTTGAGAGAAATTGCCAGGATGGGAAAGACTTTGGTCAAATCTTGTGCAAGAGGAGATCAGGCAGCGCACCAGAGACGATTCTTCATCTATACATGATGAGGAGAACTGTGCCTTAGCGAGTAAGGTGAAGAAGGGGAAGGAGAAGGTTTCTCTTTCCGAATCTAGTTCTTCTAATGATGGGAAGAAGGTTGACAAATCGAAAGTGCGATGCTTTTATTGTCATGAGGTGGCGCATTATGCCTCAAATTGCCCACGGAGGAAATCCAAGAAGAGATCCAGGGAAGGATCTAAAGGTGAGGCACTTGCTTCACAATTTGAGTTGGATTTCACACTCTTCGGATGCATGGTTTCATCCATGGTGGGAAGTGGTTGGTTTCTTGATAGTGGAGCTTCTTTCCACATGACCGGCGACAAAAGTTTGTTTAGTACTTTGGAGGAGAAAGATCTCCAGATACTCATGGCAATGGGTAATGATGAGAAGTACAGTGTCTCAGGTGTAGGCATGGTTATTTTTCAGAGGGAGCATGGACCTCGTATTACCTTGACCGATGTCAAGTATGTACTAGGACTAACGAGAAACTTGGTGTCGATCACGATGCTGGAAGACAGAGGCTATGATGTAGTATTCAGTAAGGGAAAGGTTTTCCTTAGACACATCATCACTAGACAGGTGAAGTAGATTGGTTCACGAGTAAAGAAACTTTATCAGTTGCATGTAGATGGTTGTGCAACAAATGCATGCAAATCCTTGAGCAGCAAGGCAACTGATGGAGACTTGGTGGTTGAGAGGGAGGGTATATTACCTCTCAACATGCAGAGCCAGAAGAAGTCTCAGACAATTGTGGAGGAGCCACGATTGGTTCATCAGCTTCAGGAGGTTGTGGAGTATCCACAACAGGAGAAGCTGAGTGGAGATCGAGTAGAGACATCTACTCATGCAGAGACCTCCAGTAGGGGGAAACTTCGAGCTAGGTGAGCTGAGGGATCACATGCATCCATACCTCCAGGTAGGAGGTGGGGCAATATAGAGTGATCGTCCTAAGGAGGAGGGGTAGGATCCTTGAGGTACCCAACCTCTTGGATGTGACCTTGCTATAGGAGCCCTGATGTGGAGTAGCAGGAACTAACTGATTGGGTAGAGACAGATGCGGATGGAGCAGCAGAGAGAGCGACAGTGCATGGAATCCCAGGACAGCGCATAGCTAGCAGGCTGCAGCAATGCGAGAGGCAAAAGTGTTTTGCACAGTGTTAGGTGGCAAAAAGAGGTGTGGAATGGTGCGAGATGCATGGAGATGTTGCAGTAGCGCAGATGTCAGAGAGGGAGCACTTGTCAGTAGCAGGTAGAGCTTCAGCATCAGAGTATGTTTCTAGCCCAACAGAGAGGTCAGTTGGGAGTGTTTTTGTTCCAAGTGTTGTTGGAGCAAGTGGACCGGGTAGATGTGTTGCATGCAGAACATTCCAGAGTTACAGGATAGGGGTTGCAGATAATCCATATCTTGTTGAGAGGGAGTGTTGAAAATGCAACAAGATGATGGAGCTTAGTGAAAAGAAGTTTCCTTCACTAAGTGGACTCGCAGGCTATTTTTGGCGGCAAAGTCTATTTTTAGACTATGTCTATTTTTAGACATATGGATCATGGTCTATGAGTTGCATGATGTTATTTGTGGATGATTGGTCAAGTTGGTAAAAATAGATGGACCTCTATTTTTAGACATATGGGCGGAGTCTATTTTTATATTGCCAGGCTAAAAATAGAATAGTCAAATATTATTAGCTCTTAATAATATTTGGACTATAAACATTATCTTATCCTCTTGGAGCACTTCAGTTCGAGCTACGATGTGGTACATGCAGCTTCCAGAAGGAAATACATGGTTCCTATGGGTTACTTGAGTTATTGCATGGAGGACTTCAGATAGGACTTCAGTGATTGAGTTCTGTGGAGTTGAATGAGGAGTTGATGGAGTTGTGTTTAGTTTGACTTAGTTGAACTAGTTGTATTTAGTCTAACTGATCAATAGACTAAGTGATGAGTGGTGTGAGTTAATTATTAATTAATTCACTAATTATTAACTCATAAAGCAACTGAAGAATACATCAGTTAACTCAGTGCATGGATAGTTCAATGGAGACAAGTGTTAGAGGTGAGTGAAAGGGCAAGACCACTGTCAGTTGTGACTATAGTTGTGCATGAGATTTGCACAATCAATGGATTGAGTATTGCCAATGAGGATTGCGTGGTACAACCAAGGTAAGTACGAGTTTGGTTCAGCCATTCTCATCCATTCTCATGCAGGATGGCGCAGTGGAGGTAGGCAAGCAGTGGAGGAGATTTGAACCTGTGATTGATTCAGATCTGAGCTAGTTTGTGTGTAACAGGTGGAGATAGTACTGAGTACTTGCGAGGAGTATTGTACTATGTATTTTTACATGTTCTCAATCAATATAATATATAGATAGTTGGGGGTTTTCAGCTGTATGCTTTCCCCGTGATATACTGTGTTGATATGTGTGATTTATGTTTCAATGTGCACATGTGATTAATGTTTTAATTCTGCAAATTGATGATCAATGTAGAGGAGGTTATGTATTATGCATGCATTCTACAAATAGTGTATAATCAGGATAATCTCTGTGAATAAGTGTTATATTATTCAAAATTTCTACAATATGGACATCATCATCAAGATATTTTTTAAACTAACATTTTATTCACTATTGTTATGTCCATATCCTAACTTAGCATTTTATCAAATATTCTATCTTATCAAAACCAAAAAATGCTACAACACCCTAGACACTGTCATACTCCTGCTGCAACTCGCAGGTCTCTGTCTCTAGGTGTTGTAGGTTTGGATCTTCCTACAAGTATGTAAGCACGGTTAGTGCTTGATCCAACATCCCGGTGAAGTCTTGTACCGCTTGGCCAATTTGCTCCAACCCTGTTTGGATAGTGCGGCCACGTTGATCTCTGACCTCTAGGAGCATGGAAGGTTGTGCCCTCACTCGTAGCTCGGTGATTTGCAGGTTCAGCTCCAACTGAACCTTCATCATTTCCTCCCTAGCCTCACAGACTCCGGCTGCCAATCAGTGGACCTACTCTGCTGCTGGTAGCTCTACTGGCATGACCAACTCTAGGACGCTCCTACAAGCATCCTGTACCGCCTACTCCAGTGCACGAGCTTATGCAACCAACTCATCACGCTGGAGGCTGAGCTGATCCATGTTGACATTTTTCTCATTCAAGACCCGGATCGCGCAGCCTTCCCTAGCGCGGAGCTCTATGATGACCCCATCCTACAATTAGTAGAGGGTTTCATGTGGCAGGGCTGCCAAGTTTAAGCCTATGCCTTTCATGCTGCTCATCGCAGCTCGATCAACTTCGCTTGTTGTTGCTAGGTCACCTTCGAGCAACATGAATTGGTTGTCCCTACAGGCGCACAGCGTCTATTCAGCCTCTGCGGTTCCTGCTGCAACGTACGGAGCCATTGTACCTGTTTAGGGGGGTTGTACCTGTAATCCTTGTAGTACATGCTGAGTGCCCCCAACACAATGTTCTTCTCCATCCTCATTTCTTGGAGCGCATCCTTTGTGACCTCGCGAACCATTTTGCCGATGTCAAACAGATCACCTTCTGTGAGCTTGATCAATGGATGTCTTTGTCACCTTCACCTTCTTCCTGGGAGTTGTTTTCTCAGGGATGCATGGTCGCTTGAGTTGGGTCGATGTTGAACCGAGGTCTGTGTGCTCTTTTGTCCTGTCCACTTCCCTAGTCTGCTACCCTGTGGACATCTCTTAGCCCTCCTCGGGCTCTTATGTTTGCACTGTTATGGTTGCTGTCGTCTGCGCCACAGACTATTGAATTACCTTTCTAGGGCGCACCACTCCGAAGGCCATGACTCCATCATTGTGAAGATTGCATCTTCGTTGCAATGAATAGAATATTCACTCATTTATGCATTGGATCCTTGCGCACCAAGATATACAGGTTATGCATATCCACCTTGAACCCTGTCGAGCTCTACAAGTTGTTATAAACCGTGGGAGACAAGCGCGGCCTTCGGTTGATCCACATTCAGATGCTCACCTCCATGAACACCCAAAACACCTTCGTCTTGCAATCCTCATCGCATCTTTTGTAGCCCAGAGCAATGTGTACCTCACAGCTTTGGGCAGATCATGCTCAATACTGGGAAACTAGTTGTCCTCCAGCAGTTCCCCTACAACCAACAAGATGGATAAGAGAAACCACGTGTAGTGGAAGGTCTTACCCTGCTCCTGGGCCTCCTTGTAGTTTGTGAGAGACTCCTCTTAGAGGAACTACGCCCAGTTGAACTCTACCCCCTCTATGCACTGCTCTTCCAACGCAATCACAGACGTTGGTACTTCATCGACACGACATTTCCTCATCAGCATGTCAGCCAACAGCTGGGTGGCTACGCACACCCCTTTTGTCCTTAATGCTTGTGATTTCGTACTCCCGCTTTTTCTTCTCTAGTTTATACTTGGCCTTCATAGCTTCTGCAAGGGCCAAGTCGCTGCTTTTTCCCGCTATGGCCGCAGGGTCATGTCCTTTGAAGGGAATTTGGGAAATTTTGTGAATTAGGTCAGTCGTGATTGGAATAGGCTCCTCCAACCAGAGATACCCATCATGCACCAAGCACAGGAGCTACCTGATGACAAAACTGGTGATGGGCACGTGGTGGTAGTAGGGTATCCATCACAGATGGAGTAACCCAACCTTCTCCACACTACGCAACCATTTTTGTGGTTCCAAAACTGTAATGGGCCCCTCTAAATTCTATTTCATTAAACTCTCCATGGCAAGTGTGAGAACTTTTCACTATTTGCAAGCTCCCAATGCTCGAACTCCATGGTAAGTACTCGTCCCAAAGGTAGACCTTCAAACCTTATACTGTTGGGGAGGAGTGGGGTCTAGAGCACACTCTTCATGGCTTCCACGTATTTCGGTATCTTGGCTTCCCCTTTCCACGGGGGGACGTATGTGGGTAACTTTGTTGCACAAGGCATTGGTGAGACATCCTCCTCCACATAGTCTTGCACCTCAATTTGAGCGATTAGAGCTTGCAAGTCTTCCTCCTCTTCATCTGATTCAACGGTGAAGGCTTTGCCTTTTTCTTCCATTGACAATTTTCTGAACTGTGGGTTTCTTTGGGATACACGGACTAGGCCCATAGTCTTCTTATCTTTCTTTGTCTGTGGCGTCCGTGGTGATTTTGGAACTTCTAGCGCAACTTCTGCCTCTTTGGGCTCTTCATGGACCATATGGGGCTCTGTGGTATCTGTTATCACTTAAGAATTCTAATTCCCAAACTGCTCACATTAGTTTGATGGTAAAGATTCGGTGCTAGTCTAGGTTTGAGTTTTTGTTTGCCTTAGAGTCTGAGTCTTAGGAGTCTACTACGCATTCTCATTCACCACTGATCTCATAATTCACACAATTTCCATGTGTCAGCTTTGCTCAAAGGTTATTATGTGCTACAAAGCTCTTTAGGTGATTTCATAGCACATAAGTCAGTTTTAGGTGTTTTCGCAGTGCAACATGTTTTAGGTGATTTCGTAGCGCATAATCCAGATTTTGCACTGGCTGCGCTACGAAATCGGAGATTCATGCAGTCCGCAGCAAATCTTTCCTAACTATCAAATCTATCAAGTTCAGTCATGGCTTCATCATCCTCTGTCAACATATACACTCCACATATCATGTCCAACCGCTTATCTCCATCATTACAGTCGTTAGGTACTTTGGTGCACTTGGATTGCAAGATTGAAGAAAAGACAAGTATTCACAGTCTTAATCATGATTGTATTCATTACATAAGAGACAAGTTTACAAATGTTCAATTTGAATGCATTGCATATCAAGCAAGGCAGCTATCAAGCGATGCAGAGATCAAATATTGAGACAGTGTCGGTCATCAAACATATCATTCCGCTGGAGATTCATGGAGGGGTCTGTAGAGAGAAAGAGTCACAGGTCAGGTAGGTGTTTGAGGACTGAACCTGAAGGTTTAGACATAACCTTGAAAAACAGAGAAGTTGAGCATGCATTCAAGCAAGTTGGATGCTGGAATATTTGCAAGAAACTCCAGGGAGGTCATGCACAAGTCACCAAGGAATTTGCCTTGAATTTCACAGGACTGAACTCAAAGGTTGGTATGCTTGAACTGCAGGTCTCACCAGACATAATATTCACAGTTACGGAGATTCCAAGGGGGCAAGAAACTTGGTTTAATAATTTCAAATTTGATATGACCCCATGTAAAGAATTTCTGAAGCACGAGTTCTTCAACTCCGATTTAAACAAGTCTGTTCCTAGGAGTTATGTCAAGGATTCGTATGCCAATTTGCTTACCTGCATACAGAAGTACCTTACCTATGAAGGGAGATATAATAAGGTGTATTCATATCATTTTAAACTTCTGTTGCATTTCACAAGGAAGACATCTATTGAATTACCTTTCTACTTATTCTGTAGCCTAAGCAAAATGTGTGACAAGGTGCAGTTAAGGAAAGAGGCTTGTGAGACTTCATTGTTCCATCATGGATTGGTTAAATTGATTGTTCTGCATGAACTCCAGAAGGTAGGTAGAGACTGGCCCACGTTCATCTTCATGTCTGGTTTCAAGAACGAGATTGGTCTTAGTCCTCAAAATACAAAAGATTTGCCAACAACAATTGATCATCAAGCAGAAACAAGATCTAGGAGGTTTATAAAGGTGAAGGCTAGGAAATAGGTAAGGGAACCCACCGAGCCACGGATAATCCAAGATACACCCCAACAATCCCAGAAAGAGAAAATTCAAATCAGAGAGAGTGCACTTGAATCACCCACAGGTGAAGTAGTCCAGAGAAGAATGACAATATGCCAATTAGCTAAGGAAAAGGGCAAAGCAGTGGTGACTGAAGACACCCCGGTTTCAAAGGAAGTCTTAATGACATATTGTAGGCAATTGATATTGAAGAGTCTCCCCTGGTTCAAGCAAATGTGATAGAGTCAGGAAAAGACAAGGCTAAGAGAAATAAAGCCTCGAAAAAGCTCAAGTTTGATGATCCAATTGATAAATTTGTCTTTAGGCCAAGAAGACCCATAACGAGGAATTTCAAAGACATACAGGAGATACTGCCAGGAGCAAATGAAACAGAGGAGATAACACTGTCTCATGAAGGAAAAGATAAAGGTAAAGCAGTTACCCTTCAGGAAGAAGATAGTGTTGAAGAGTTGAAAAGAAAGTTGGAATTGGCAAACTTTGAAATTGCTAGACTGAAGAAAGCCTCCAGAAAACATGCAATTAAGGAAGCTTATTTTAACCAAATGCAAGCTCGGTGGGAGGACAAAACATTTCAAATACTAGAGGTGGTCGACTTTAATGTTCAATTCCGTAGTTGGACTATCCCTGCAATAAAGGAGGCACAATTCATCAGAAAGGTCAATACAAAACTGAGAGCTGGGACTAGAGTCATGAAGAAGAAAATTGAGGATTTAAAAATGTAGTTAGCCCAGCAGAAAAAATCTCCTTAAGGAAGTCACACAGCAAAAAAGGTTATGTTCCAAATTTTGATGGTTTTTCCTTGTTATAATTTTTCTTGAAGAATCATACATTTAAACTCATTTTTGAAAAGCTTTGGAGCAATTGAAAAGGATGTTTGAATATAAAGAAGCTCAAGATAGCAAATTTTTGATATTAGGCTGTGTTTTGGTGATTACACAGCAGTTTCATAGCGCGCTACGAAACTGTTGTAGCTACATAATTCAAACTCAGTCAACCAATTTTGAAAGACCGAGGGGAAATTTTTGAAAAAGGAATCTCTTCCAAATATCATATAAGAGGTGTCAACATTCAATAGGGGAAGAAACATATATTCAAACTATAAACTTTTTGTTATCAAGTGATCAGAGTTACTGTAGTTCATGATATGTCAGACAGTTTGGAGGAATTATTGTCCTCACACATGGAAAAAGGTTGATAACACATCAAGGATGTGGCATTCTAATATATTTTGGTATAATCAAAGAAGAAGTACATGGTTCATTAGTTTTGAATATCTTTGAGGAAAACCAAAGGCAGATAAACAGGGGCAGATTCCTGCTTTTCAGAAGCAATGGAGAAGATGTGATATTAAAGACTAGCAGGCAGCTACAAACACCTACTACAAGCCAAACTAAAAGAGACCAATTGTCAAAGAACGAGAATTGATTGTAATTAATGCTATTATTAGCATGATATGGAGTTAGACTCCTATTTGCCTTAGATCTCTAAAAAGTCTAGTTAGCAGTTTGTTACATTTAATAGGTAGTTAAAGTGTGAATAGGTGTCATAAGAAGTAGAATTCAAATTCCCCTCATGTTGGAGGAGGAATCTCAGCCTTGTAAAAGAATTCTATAAATAAGAGAAAGAGCAATGTACACAGGGTTGGAAATTTATAGAAAAAAGCTCTGTTATTTGGCTTTATGTGAAGACTCTATTTTA
Source organism: Pinus taeda (assembly GCA_000404065.3). Lineage (NCBI taxonomy): Eukaryota > Viridiplantae > Streptophyta > Pinopsida > Pinales > Pinaceae > Pinus > Pinus taeda. The sequence continues at coordinate 26,068 of APFE031148419.1, read as the reverse complement.
GTAATACAAGATTGGCTTTGCTTCTTAGGATTCAGGAGGGAATTGATGTTCAGAATGTGTTGTGTTGTTCTTTTCCCAATATTTGCAGTGGTATGAATGTGTAATCACTTAGAATTCACTCATAGTGCTCTAACTTCCTGTATACATTCATAGACTGTGTGGTCCTATATGTTTTTGGTATGTTTTGAATGTGTTGAATGCTGAATGCCCCGACTTCTATGCAAGGTTGATGCCATTGTTATACTGAAATGATGTTGACTCCATAAGCCCAATGGATAATTTCTAATTGTGTTTCCACCACTCATATTTTTACATTCGTTTCAGAAGAGTTAGCCATCTTAATCATAATAAAAAAACATTAATCCTTTAAGAGATCCCTCTCTAGTTAGGGAGGCTAAGCCTCAACCAAAAGTAGGTTTGAAATAGTTATACCGAGATAGTTTGATCAGCAGCATATCAGGGACCTATTTTGGTGATAACAGTATCTTCGGCGAATCGCACTCTTATTATGGCAGCAGTCATTGTGTCTACAGTCAAACATGGTAAGAGTATGTGACACTTATTGCTCTGTAATTGCTCAATTCTCAAACAACCAAGTGTTGCCTCGTGGCTAACCCTAGGTATTTTATAGCATCTTTTGAATTTGAATTCAACCATTCCCCCCACTTCTGAGTCATTAATGCCTTTTTGGCAACAGATCGTCCCAAAGCTAGCTCTTAATTTGTGTCTAAATTGCCCGCTGCCCACCCCTTTTTGCCTTAAATTGGACATCTTGTCATGAACAGTGACACCAACGGCCACCTCCCATTATACCCGCATAGCAACGGAGCCCCTTATGCGTGGGCGTGACCCCTGTGACATATTGATCCTGCACGCACCATCCTTATCGCACATATCCCACACAGACTCTTTTATAGTCCTACGCTCTCTTGCAACTGCTTAGAGAGCTGAGACTGTGTTTCCAACGGCTAGTCAAGTGGCCATACCACCTGTGCGAGACTGCAATTCACCTTCTAGCCTAGTCCACAGGCACTCCTCAATTACCCTCACGACAGTTAGCACCGCCCGTTCTTCCTTATGTGATGCACTCCCCTGGTTACTTTGTCTGGTAAGGTGCGGTCATAGCCATGGTAGCAAAGTCGCAAATTCTCGGCGAAAATCTTCTAATGCAGTAGTATGGCTGTCCATATCTAGTATTTTCATTCTTAGTTTATCGATGCGACATGCTTGCGTAATTTTATTTTCTAGTTTTTTTATCTCTGCATCCATTAACATGCTTTTCTTCCTCAGTCGTACCCGATCTTCTTTAATTTCATGAAGTTTAAGGTTCCCTCACCGAATGGCTTCCTGAATCTGAATATTTTCATCCTCGCGTGGCTGCATAATTCCTTCATCCCAGTCCTCGCATACTGTCCCAACTATTGGAGCTATTGCGTGAGGATTCCATTCCTCCAAAACTATGGTCTTGACTCTGCTCCTCAACTTCGGATTCATTTCCGCGCTCAGGTTTTTACACATGGCCCTATAGGCCCATCGAATCATTGACACGCCCAGGTCCCAATTAGTTATTTTCACCTGGTGAACCCTGTTCAGGACTCTGCATACCTTATTGAATGCTTCCACGTGGAATGTTTGTGGTGTGCATCACCTTTCCTGCTACTGTGTCCTGTTCTGGTGTGCTCGCTGCCCCAGACATGTCTATACCCATCGAGACAGGTGGGTAGGCAAGTTGCTCTGTCCTTGCTGAATGACTCTTGCTTGAAGCTGGGGGCTTCCAAACCATAGGTGCATCAACCTTCTACATCTGTGCTAATCCTCAAAGTTTCCTTGTTGTGTACCCAACCATCTTGTGGGTGTTGCATGCAGTGCCCACTTCAACGCATCGAACCGTTGTTGTTCGAGTACTGCGCTTTCAAATTTTCTCAGGAATTTATCCACCGCTGTTAATCCATCATATGTTGGCAGCTCTCTTGCCTCGGTTTTCATGTAGCGCAGTGATATAGTCATCATGTTGCAATTTAGAATTGTCACTTCATGCAACTGATTCTGCCAGCACTCTACTTCTTCGTCTAAATCTGAAGTGCAGGAGCTTTCGTGCTCCCACGAGATTCTCCCATCTACAATCGGATTCACCAATCCTAGTTTCACGTAGTTATCTTGTAAATACAATCAAGATCATCGTCACTTTCATCGTTGTGCACTGGTTCAGTGTAGCGCGCTCCTTCAGCTGGGTCTGGTGGGACTACTACACGTAGCAACTTTTTCTCGAAGATAATTTTGCGCTTCTTCAGGTTGATGACTCCATTCATATCGATGGCTTAGTCTATTCCTAACAATGTAGGATAGGGATTGCTATCATCTACAATCTCTATTACTTCAAAATCTTCCTGCGCACTCACGCCTTCAATATCAATTGTTACCCCTTGTAACCTTCCCATGGGAAAAATATTCTATTGGTTCGCCATTCATAATTGAATAGGGGACCATTGTAGTGTGGGCTTGCCCATGCGTTCCCATGTTTTCTTTGGTAATACATTCGCGTCCGAACCTAGATCTAGGATTACCTTATCCATTTCATACTCACCAATCTACGTAGTCAACCTCATTTCCCTTCTAGTGCGCAATGTATGCTTTCCCAATTTCTTGACTATGCGCAGTTCTCCTAACTCTGCGCACCTGGTGATCAGCTCCTATAGTCCATTAACTGCCTTGTTGTCGTGCAGCAGTTTCATGCATGTATCTAGAAAGTTAGTGAGCATTGAAGGATCCATTCCTGGCTCTAGTTGATCCTTAATACCTGAAGTGGAGGCCTCTGCGAAGCTCTTCTTAGCTTCCATAAATGTCTCCTTTACACGTTCTAAGTCAAACTAGGGTTCCTTTGCAGAAGCCTTGTGAACCCATGTACTTTCCTCTGGTTGTTTCCCCGTATCCTCTCCCGCGGCCGTAATACTCTTGAGCATCATGTTTACATTTGGGTCCTCTTCGCTCAGCTCAGACCTCATCATTTGTATATTCTTAGTCATGGGAGGCTGGAATACCCCTTTTTCATGCATCTTTGTGATCAACGTAGGATAGTCTATTGTTTCATGATCAAACTAAGCACAATACATACGGGATATCCTCATCGAGTTGGTACAATCGTGGGCATAGTGCCCTGGTCCTCCGCAATTGTAACAAATTAACTGTTCGCGGCCCCTTCTTGGTCCCATTCCACCTCGTCCTCGACCTCTCCCCTAAAATCCAGTGTGCACCATCCCCACATCTAGGTCAAGGGCCTGCATTTCACTGTGCATCCTATAAGCTGGGGTTCGATCCATCATTAGCTCATAACTGCGGCAAGTGTGCTCATCATGGTCTACCGACTTGCAGAAATTACAAAACAAATGATGGGGTGTCTATGTATACTTTTGCAACAAATGAAAATTATCCATCATATGTTTCCCTCCTATCCTACAGATCGTGCACCATAAAGCAGGTGTTGTGCTCATCCTTGCCTATGCCTCCGGTCTCAACGGCATTGGCCCTCCTCCTGCCAAGTAGTTCACGAATACTAGACAGTGATCCTTGTCATGGCCTTGGCCTTTTCACTTTATGCACCATACTTCCTCGCACACCTCTCACCGTTGTGCCCTATCCTGCTTCAAGCTTTGCATTTCCAAACACAAATTCTATACTTTCACATGGATATATTGGACTCCCAACCAAGGGTCTTGTATCGGGGTATCATGCAATCTCATTGCCATTTCCAATGCTTCGGCCTGGGTGGAAAGTTTCTGTTGTGATAGCGTTGTCCTCAAGTGGGGTGTCAGAGATGCTACAAACCATGTGCGATGCTGCGCATCCGTTAGCATCATATTGGCCTCACAGATCGTACTCTTTAGCCTTTGGTCCAGATCCCAGGGGTTCTTGCCCGAAAGCATCATGATCTCTTTAAACCCGATGATTGATTGTGTTTTTGACTTTGGTCTGCCAAATTCCCTGTTCAACGCATTTTCAATCTTTTCTATCCCTGTGTTTGGATGGTCATTAGAATTCTTGATATACCATGTTAATTCACAATCCTACAACACGCTCACCAATGTAGCCTTCTTAATATTGTCGTCCATGACACCTTGTGCTTCCCATGTTGCTCTTACCATGAACCAGAATTGCTCCAGATCCTCATTCCCTACTCCTTTGAATACTAGTAGTTTGATCGCAGTCGCCATACTGAACTATGGAGGTGGTGGAGGTGGAGTGGGTAGTGATGGAGGTGAGAGAGGTGAAGCGGGTGCCAGTGTGGGTGGAAGTGGTAACTGCAGAATGCGTTGCCTTATCAAACTACCTATGCTTCTTGGAGAGACCTTCGCGAGCTCTTCCTCGCTCTCTCACGAAGGTGAAATTAAGGGATTGTTTTCTAATTCTTCGCTGCTTTTGTAGATTTTTCCACTCTACGTAGTCCCAAACATTAATGTATTCACATGACCCTTTTCTCACACAATGGCATCTTAATCCAAGTATTCAAAGACTTAATATACTTACCTCACGGTCCTTTAAGAAAGTGTCATTCTGCTTCGTTGTAGCTCACGGTCGTGTCTACCACAAACTTAGTGATAAATCCCCCTAGTATCCAGTCGATCCAACGGTCCACAACTCACGCAATCTTATCTTCTAATGCTTCTAGTCTACACACTAATTCTGGAGTCCACACTATCGGTTTTTCAAGCCTACACCTCCCTTGGCTATCTGCCAACCTCGCGATCCACTCATACAGCTCTGTCGGAAAAGATGCAAAGAAAATCTCTTGGATTTCAGTGTACAAGTAGCGATCTAACCACTGTTCCTTAGATACTTGCGAACTTTTGTTTTCCTACGCTGCGAACTCGTGAATCTTCTTGTCCAACAACTCTTTAATTTCCTTCTTTGTTGGGTTCTAGTGGCACGACATCAAACATCCCTTATGCAAATCCTGGTCTCGGTAATGGAACCATTTGTTGGCTTAGTGGGGCCTGACCTAGGTTCGGAAGTGATTTAGCCAAGCAAATCCTGGTACTACTGGCCCTTTCGGCAATAGTTCGCGCAACGCGAACTGAGGTATCACCCAAAGTAGTATGGGAGGGTGCTAGAATTAGGTTTCTGCACCCTGAGGATGTCTGATATGAGGTGATGGGTACACATTCCAACCTTCGCACTTGTTGCGCTTCGTGCACCTGTGGGCACCCCGCACCCTATGCTATTGTCTTCATACAGGTCTAGCCACAGCACAACCCGTTTTATTTACCCAAGTCTTCCTTAATTAGGCTTTGTTAACTGATTACTTAGATTAAATTCACCTAGAAGCATTCATACGAGGATTCATCAAGTGCACACAGTAAATAAACAGAGTAAAAGTAATGCATAACATCAAAAAACATATTCAAGAATGGATGCATAGAGTAAACTTCTCTTTATTATCTTTCAATCCCAAGTACAGACCCGACTCCGCCCTGCGCACTCAGCTGCAAGGGTCCACGCACTTAGCTGCGGACTCTACTAGGCCTCTACACACTCAGCTGCAGAGCCTCTTCCTACTACTATGACCCAGTACACTTCAGATTCCACTCTAGGCTCTAATCATGCCTTCGCTATTCTATCTATTTTCTACTTCACTAAAAAGCCTATCTTTTCACTTAGAGCTTCGCTCTATTTATACAATCCCATGGTCCGTAGACCATGGTTAGGTTGACACATCTTTACATTGAATTACAATTCTTAGGGCAGACAACCCTATGACTCGATTATACAATTCGCACTCCGCGCCCGTAATTCGCAGAGTTCTACACCATCTTTTCCCAAAACTTGGGCTTTAAGCCCCAAAACCTGCTGGGGGGATCCCATGCCCAACAACCCCAATTATTCCTTTTGTGAGAACATGTGTTTCTACCTATCCTTGCATCATTCATGTTGGTTCTTGTTTGTCAACAAGGATCTCTATTTCTTTCTCTTACACAATCCCCTCTACTATTCTTGTTGATTCTTGTGTGTTAGCAAGGATTTTTGTTGCCTTTTCTTGCTCTATTTCCTTTTATTGACGATGTTGGAAATCCGTCAACCAAGGGAGTCTCCCTAATGTGAGGTCCCAATTAGACCTCACACTGTTTGAATTAGGAGCCCCATCTGGAGTATCAACCTAGCTAACATAACTCTAAGGTTTTCCTTGGCTGTAATAAATAACATAAAAGATTACACACATATCCTTTGAAATCAAGAAGTAAGTTGAACCTGTGAAACACTAATTGTAATGCATAAAATAAGACTTTCATGAGAGGGAAGTAAGATTGATTATTTGGAAGGAAAGTAATAGTAGTATCCTAAGAGAGGCACACAGGAGCAAGGAAAGATTCATTACTTATCTAGCGAAATATTTCACATAGACACAACGAACGGTAAAACAAATACAACACACATTCAACAAGACAAGTATGAAAGCCAATGAAGTAGGTCAATTTCATTACTACATATGAAAAAAACATATATCACAAACATCTAAAGAATAGTCTTACAATATTCATGATACATGGATGAAAAAGTGTTAGCCCAACAAGCTTCTGATTTTTAGGCAAAAGGTCCATGTACAAATTTACAATCGTGAGACACTAGCTCCAATAGTGGAACATTATGTCACTCCTTCCTTCGCCAAAGGATGATCTTCTCTCCTATGTCAAGCTAGAGAATCTAAGGCTAGCTCTCCAAAGATTAAGCCTCCAAAATCCCTTTGCTTGAGTTATGAGGTTGTATTTATAACAAGAGGAATGACCTTTCATAGCCCCATGACACTTGAGCTTACCTTATGACTTGGACTTCTAAGGTGACCTTTGGACTTCTATATGACTTTTAGATTTTTCCTAAAGACTCTTTTATCCATATATGACTATGTGACTTTTATGCCTGGAAATGTCCTAACTCAACACGTGAGAAATTGCCCAATCAAAGTCCCAATTAAACTCTTTTCCATTGCAATGGCAATCCTAACTGGTTTGAATGGTTTTCCATTTACCCATGTCCTAGAACTTGCCTAAGTTAATATAATCTATGCTACCTAAACAAGTATATACAATATGCAAAAGAATGATGTTCAGTGTGCTTATGGGTGATGGTTATTCAAGTGTAACAGACCAAAAGGAAAAGGAGTCATCAGTATGATAATGTTTAGGTGAGATGATCCTTAATGATTTGACTAAAATCAAGGCTCAGTCAAGTCACTGTGATTCTTTCTCTTTTTCAAGGATACTTAAAGAAATTCAACTATTTTTAAGATGCATATAAATGCAAAAAAAAAAAAAAAAAGACCTCTCTTGACTAAGCCTAGGATAGCCTCATCCCTAGTCAAGAGCTAAAGTGTTCTAATTGGAGGGGAAACCACTACACTTGATCTTAGGATGAAGATTAACTTTCCAATCCCAAAGTAATTTGAGGATCTACACATGTCTTGAGTACCAATATGAATAAAATGATCCTGGTAAAATAACTATCAACATAACCCTATTCATATACCTAAAATGAGTTATAAAATGAGTTCATTTTTTAACATAACCCTATTCACATACCTAAAATGAGTTCATTTTTAGTGATCTTCTCAACTAGATAACCAATGATACAAGAAAATTTGTTAAAGATAAATAAACCATTATTAATCTTTAGCAATAAATCCCATAAACTCATTTCTGAACTTCCAAATTCATAAAAAAAAAAACACAAGTTAAGAAATTAACTTATCTTAAAAATTGACAAAGTCTGTACAATGTACAATTATTATATTAATAGTGATAAAATCACAACAAATATTAATATCTCCTTTTAATGTTTTAAAACGTTATATTAATAACATAAATTATGAATGATGCATAAAACATGAATACCATGTTAATGATGATTCATATCATATCCTATCATATCATAAAAAAGGTTTTAATTATACTATGTGAATTTAAAAACACAGAACATGGCATTCTAACAAGAATTTTTGTTGTGAAAACAAAAAGAGATATGAAAATGGTGTTGCCCACTTATCAATGGGTGAACAGTCGTTATGAAACAACGTGAAATATAATGCAATATTCACTACAAAGAATAGTGCAAATTCGACTTTCATTTTCTGTGTGTTTTACCAACGCTACACTAAGTATGGGGGGGTTTGTAAATTTAGAATCGTTACATTCAGTATTGCATTGAGTCACAACATTGAAAATTGATATACATACTTTTAATGCTTTGTCCTTTAATGGTTTGGAACGATTCCTTTACTTTGAATGGTTATAGAAAGCCATTATATACAACCAATATTCACAAGAAATGAAATATGTAATAAATGAAATATTTAATACAATGAATCATATACAATGCAATGTTTAATAAATATTAGTACCAATATAATGAAATGTTGGTAACAATGGAACGTTAATACAAGCAAACTTTATGTATTTATTTCAATAAATAGAAACTATCATTTAAATAAAAGAACTCAAGTGTTTAATGGTTTTGTACCTTAAAATAAGTTAAGTAGTAAATTTTAATTATAATGGAAATTATGTCATTCTTATTAATCATAAATATTTATTTGAAATTATCAACTATATATCATTACTAAATTTTAATTTATATTTACAATGTGTTAATGACCTGCCTTTATTTCAATGTATTTATAGCAAGGAATGTGATGGGAACAAGCAACTAATTTGACTAATTTTCGAATGTGACATAATGTGATAATTTACTCGAAGGAAATGGTATCAAGAAAACTAAATGCAAGATGTGAGATGATATGGTGAAATGAGACCAATGATGTAAGTGTCGCTATGAAGAAAAAAGGGTTAAGGCGGAAAACATAACTTAACACAAAAGCAAAATGAGACCAAAAGTAATCTTGAAATTAGATGAATATAAAATAAGTGAAGGGTACCCATTTATTATGAAAAAAGAAAACCACTAAATGGGGGATTGTTGCAGCTACAACAAACTCTTAGACTTCCACACATTACATTTTGTCCTTCTTTTTTATAATTACATCATTACATTGAAAAACGATGTGGCAAGGCACATGGACACACATGACATTGTGGTGGAACTAGTACAAATCACATTTGACAATGATGACATGGACTCCATGATGAAGTGGAAATGCCAAGTTGTTCATCCTATTTCTTTGTATTCAATGTTTGTGAGAGGTTTGTTGAGTAAATGAAAGATCTATTTTGTTCATCTTAACCCTCCAAGGGGCTAAATGATATGGAGCCTTCATATGGTTTGGATCTTTGGTATTCTATCATACACAAGTGTCCCTTCATCTTTGTTCTTGGTGATAATTTTGTTTTTCAGTCTTCATGACTATCACCTTTTGTGGTCTCCTTGACATATTTCTTCAACACCATATTTTCATGTCAAGATACAGTACCTGTAAGTGAAATTCACTCATGACAAGATGACACTAGTCCAGAAAACCACTAGTATATCGCTTTTCATGAAAGCCATTGATTGACATAGAATTGACTACTAGACAGTGAGGAAGGCTCAAGGATTGCGTAGTGCATAGTTCCAGAGGCCAGGAGTGAGGTACTAATGCTTGTGACTACACAGTGCACAACACAGGAGGCCCAAGAGACAAGACTATACAATTGAGGGTCAAACTGAGGAAGGCTTTCCTACTGTAACTATGCAATGTGAAGTTCAGCGGAGAGAGAGGGCCAGATAATTAAGCAGTTGCATGGTTTAGGAAGGCAGGGAGAGAAAATGTGCCTTGCAACTACATAATGTTCAAAGGGAGACTAGATGGGAAGAAGGATTGCATAGTCTTGTAGGTTAGGAGGCAGTTCTTAGGCATTGTGACTGAACAATGAATAGTCGTTGGAGGAAGATACTACAAATTTCACATTTCCATGAATAAGGTTTCATGCTTGAAGCTTGCAACCGCGTAATGCGCAGTTCAAGAGGGCAGAGTGAGCTCAAGTTGGTTAGGCATGAAACTTTCCAGAATTTCACTAAGTGTGGGATTAGTGAGGTAGAGATGAAACAAAGGTTGGACTTGAACATGATCACACAATTAGCATAATCAAAGACACAACATTAAACACTCATCACTCAGAATCAACATGATGTCCTTAATCCGACCAAAAAATAACATTCTCCTCCAAGTGCGACACTTAAGATATACTTTGCGATGACAACGATGACACTAATACAATAGTGCATTAAAATTTGGAAATGAGTATAATACATGACTACATGATGATAGGACCCATTGGTATCAAATTTTCCTCTTGAAATGAACCATAACTCTGCTTTTACAATGTGTGCAACTTCCCATGCCAAAAGACGACACTTGTGAAAGTAAGAGAAAAGTGAAAACGACAGTCACAAAAGCTTAAAGAAAGTGAAAGAGACACATGCCAAAGTGAATATAACATGAAAATGACAGATATTAAAGTGAATGCAACGAAAAATGACAATTACAAACGTGAATGCGACATTTGCGAAAATAATGGTGCGCTAGAGTGACAATTGAGAAAATTCACCAAAATAGAATTGTAATTGCAATCAAAGTGACGAAGGTTGTAAATGGAGAGTGCACACTGGTTGTCGTCATGTATTTTTCAGTACACTATGCTTATGGATTGCATAGTCACTACCACTAGTGATTTCCTTACCTTCAAGAGCTACATAATTCCTATGTAAGCTCGCATCGAAAGGATTGTGTTTGTGAATTCATCGAAGATAGAACATGTGTGAAAAAGTGACTTTGACACTTATAAGAAGACTTAATACTTTGCAAAACATTTGACAACCATGAAGTGACCATGGAATGACAGATCACAAGATCCTCAGTAGGCTTCAAATTTCAAGTGTAAGAAAAATTTTAGAGGGCATTTGTCACAGCAACAACACTTGGTGATACACTGGTAGAACTCCAACTCCTTTTTTTAGGTCGTATCTTTAAGTGCCAGGTTTAAGTATTTCAGGAAGTATTGATTCACCGTATGAATTACCTTGGCTTCTCTATTTGACTCCGTTATGGATATAGTCTCCTTTATTCCTTTTGTTAGCTAAACACATTTACAAATCTTGCCAAATCATAATTTTTTTTATCTAGGAGAGGGTAATATATAGTTGTTATTTTAAGATGATTAGAGTATGAATTTTCATCTCTGGTGTTGCTCTGCTGCAACCAAGCCTTGACAGTGCTCTAGTGGAGTCACTACAGGAACACAAGCATCGATTCACTACCAATGAGCCTAAATAATACTCGACAAAGTTACTTGCTTCACCTCTATGCACAAGAATCCTTTCCCTTCTTTCACCCTTTATTTATGTTATTATAGAACTGTGCTTAGGAACTTATTTATTTTACCGAGGCAAAAGAGGGATCCTACTTATTAAGAGAAAAAATAGGTCATTCCTTCAGAGAAGGATATATATATATATGTATTATATATTGTATATATATATATATATATATATATATATATATATATATATATATATATATATATAATATATATATATATATATATATATTATATATATATATATATATATATATATATATTATATATATATATATATATAATATATATATATATATATATATATATATATATATATATATATATACACCTCTAAGATAGGTTTGCTCATTATTGATTTTACCCTTTCCCTTATCTACTCAATTGGATTGGAAGGGAGAACACCATTTACTTACAACAATGAGCCAGGAATGAAGAACTCAAAATAGATACATCTTTATTGTTTGACCAAAGGCTTTCCATTCGAATGGATCATATTTTCCATTCAGACATCACTGACTTTAAAGATATGTAAACCGAAGATAGAGAAGAGGATAATAGATAAGCCAAGAATTGTTCATTGTCACAATTTCCCTTTTCAAACTTTGCCACATTGTATTTTGAACCAAAAAGAGACATATTTCATGCAAAATCTTATTGAGAAAAACACGAAAGAAAAGACAAAAAAAAATAAACAAGACCAAAACGAAAAGAAAATGGAGGTTGAACATAAATAAACCTATAGAGAAAAGTAAGAGAACAAATGAAAGATAGAGATTAGATGGAGAGAAAACGCAGAATGAGTGCAAAAAGGGAAACTAGAATATAACTAGACCTACTCCTAACCTAGCCAAGTAGAAGGTCAAGGTAAAATGTAATGATATTTCCAATGTAACCAACATAATTTCTCCCAACTTACAAATACAAAGATACCAATAACTAAAAATGACATATAATGATATGCAAAATAGAAGATAAGAACTTGAATAACTTGCAAAAAGTATCGAAGGTCTTGGCGAAAGGAAAAAAGAGGTTTCATAACAACTAACCTTAACCATCCTGCAATCTTACCTTTTCTATGAGAACAACAGACAAACCTCGAAGGCTTCCTGTGAATGTATATTTATTGGTGTTGTCCTTCTTAGCAAGCTTATTATTAACAAACGAGCTCGCTAAGTAAGATGCTTCCATCTAGTCATAGATTCAATCATGAAATTCAAAACAATCCTTTTGAAACCCCCAAAATTCTTGAGATAGTGAATATTCAATTAGCACCACTCAAATTATAGGGAGAATCGATAAGATCAAACAATGTAGAACAAATATCACGAGGTGTACTAATGGAAAATTGATTCATCAAGTGATATTTGTTAGGACCAATATTATGAACAGGTTGATGAATCGACATATGAGATTCTCGATTCTCCATTGGTTTCCTTTGTGTCCAATTCCATACTAGACTAGTAATAAAAAATATTGAGGAATTAGAAACAATTGATGGCCTTGTAAATCCAGGAAGCCAGTTGAAATAACACATTGACAAAAGATTAGAAGGGTATGCCAAATCAAATTTAGAATCCATATCAGCATGGGGGTTTTGATTCACTAAATGATTTAAGACTTGAATGCTAATCAAGAGGATTGATTGGGCTAGAAAAACACTTATTATTTTAATAGCACTCACAATGAATATTAGGAGTTGATTGTTTACCAAAGCACCCAACAAATATGAATAATTTGGTCAATGTTCATCCTTATCTTGATAATCAAAATGGTAGGATTCATAGTTTTTAGCATGCATGAAGGATATACATTCCAAACCTAAATTCAGTACAAGAGATTTGCATGGGGATGTATCAACTAAAGCAGAATATTTTATTCGATCAGAAACAAAATCTTGAAAGTTAGAAAACATTAGGGGAATTTTGAGGTCTAAAATGGGTCTCTTAAGAAAAATGTACAACCAAAATAAAATTTATAAGAACCAATAGGATTCAAGATGATTATGTCAACCATGGGGAGTAAAAAAGTAAAAATATTAAAAAATACTAAAATAATAAAACTATATTTTCAACTTATCTCCCTAAGTTTTTATTCAAATTTCAAGTGTGAATACTAGTTAGATGCAAAATTGAATTTCTCACCCAAGGAGTATCCATGTTGCATACTTTCTATGGACCCTACTACGTGAAAAATGAGAAATGCATGAAAAAACATGATTGCAATCACGCTTTCCATGTATTTTTCATTTTTTGTGTAGTAAGGTCCATCGAAAGTATGCAACTTGGATACTCCTTGGATGAGGAATCAAATTTTGCAATTAACATATGTTTATGCTCGAAGTTCGAGTAAACGCATAGCGAGATAAGTTGAAAATATAGCTTTTTCTTTTTTCCCTCTAAAACCTGATGATGTAATCTAATATTATTTTATTATCTTCACTATTATTTTAGACGTCAAAAATCCCGTAATGACTATATATGAAATACCGAAGATATTTCAAGAAAGAGTTTGTATCTAATGAAACAATATGAAGTAAATAATTCCGCAAGGAAATCCAGATCTGACACTATTTGGGAATATCACTAGGATTGTGAGAACTTGACATAACCATCAATGAAAGTTGAAATTCCTTGAATTCTTGACAAGTTATAGAACTTTTAAAAGTTGGATAACTACATTTTGAGAAGTGAGTCAGATCATAAGTTGCATGTAGATAACTACTATCAGTTAAAATTATTGGATCACTATTAATTGGATGGCGGTTATCTACAACAATGGTTTGATCATATTTTACTACCTCAAAAAATAGGTTTCTCAAGTCATGAGATCCTTCTAATTTTAAATCTAGATATGTATGAATTGGAGAAATCTCATGAGCAACATAATTTGAAGAGTTTCCCTAATGCAAAACAAAATATTATAAGGAATGGGATGGATGCTCAATGATTTCATTGATTTCTTCTTCATAAGGGATAACCTTGCTACCTTGTGTCAATTCAAAATTCTTTAAAATAGGTTGTAGATTCAAAGAGCACGACATATTTTCATTACAAGCCACAAGACACAAGGAAAAATGAATTGAACAAGAAGTTTCTATAAGAAAATATTATTTGGCTGAAACATATTCAAAATCTACATCTTTCGAAACAAAATCTTGTTGAGAAACTGGAAGATTAATTAATGCACTTGGTCATTTATCATCATATACATAAATGGGAACATCATCATTAGAATGATGGTTTCCCATGACTTTAGCTGGATTAAGAGAATTAATTTCATTTGATTTATTGTCCAGATTAGTGGATTCTAAATCAGTTGAGAATGAAGGAAAAATATATTGACATAGAGGAATTTGAAAAAGAGAATAAATACCGAAATAATCCTCACATTTCTGCTCCTCTATCTGCGAAATGTGACTACCTTGCACCTTATCGCTCCTTAGATTTGGAAGAGACTGATCAAGCAGGTCAAGGGACAAGGGATCATGAGAAAGAGATTATAGAGGATGACAAGTATTCAAATCAGATTCAGGACTGAAGTTATGAGTGTTAATGTCTTCTTGAAAAGTGGAGAGATTAATTTTAGCCTTAGGCTTCATAAACCATTCCAAGGTTTCCTACATTGGATCTGATTCATTGAAAGTAGATGAAGAGTGAAGAGACAAATCAACAGTTTGATTTTCATATTTCCCAACTTTGACATCATCACAAGGAGGCACCCACATTGGGACTAAAAAAGGAGGAGGACAAGGAACAAAAGGAATAGTAGGTTCCTCCTCTAAAATTAGAGGTGTATCATAATTTACAAAAATTGGGAAAGTAGAAACATCAGGGAGTTTAAATTCATCATGAAAAGAGACATGAACTAAACGCTCAAAATTTTGTTTAAATAAATCCCAATTTGTATCTTCTTCGAGAAAGACATAAAATAGGTGAGGGAATCGATTAGAAAAATCCTCAATTGATTCATCAAGGTTCATTCTTTTTTAATTAATCATTTTAAGGACATCTCAGTAGTCATACTTATCAAAGGCTAAGTGAATCTCCTTGATGAAGTGTTCAAAAGAATGAATGTAAGTGGGTAGTAGGGTACAAAACCATCAATTAAGTTGACCTTCAATCATGAGGAAGAAAAAAACACAAACCACATCTTAACACTTGCTTTCATTATGTTCATAGAACTTAAGAACATGAGATGCATGCTCAACTATGGATATATAACCCTCACCATCAAACTTGAATTGAGACGTCATAAAGAAGTTCATCAAGAATAAAAAGTTTATCATTGGATATATTAAAAAACACCTTGGAAGTATGATTTGGGGATGAGCCATCTAAGATAAGAAATACAAAATAGTCTCAATGCATACAACTTGTCATATAGCCCTCCTTTTAGTGTCAATTGTTGACAGTGATGGAAATTTGTCAACTAAGGGGGTCTCCCTTATGTGAAGTCCCAAGTAGACCTCACACAATTTGAAGTAGGAGCCTCATTTAGAGTATCAACCTGACTACCATAACTCTAATATTTGCCTTACATTCAATAAATAACATAAGAGATTGCACACATGTCCTTTGAAACCAGCAAGTTGATACTGTGAAACACCAATTGTAATGTGTAAAATAAGGCTTTCACTAGAGGGAAGTAAGAGTGAGTCTCTGAAAGGAAAGTATAGTACTATCCTAAGAGAGGCATATGAGAGCGAGGAAAGATTTATTAGTTATCTATAGAAATAGTTCACATAGACACAAGAAACATTAAACAAAATACAACACACATTCAACAAGATAAGTACCAAAGCCAATGAAGTAGTTCAATTTCTGTAGTACATATGAATAAAGCATATACCGAAAACATCTAAATAACAATGTTACAATATTCACAATACATGCATAAAAATGTGTTGGCTCAACGAGCTTCTAATTATTAGGTGAAAGTTCCATGTACAAAGTTACAATGGTGAGACACTAGCTCCAATAGTGGAACATTAAGTCACTTCTTGCTTCTCTAAAGGATGATCTTCTTTCCTATGCCAAGCCAGAGAATCCAAGGCTAACTCCCGAAAGGCTAAGCCTCCAAAAGCCCTTTGCTTGACTTATGAGGGTGTATTTATAACAAGAGGAATAACCTTTCATATCCCCATGAACCTTGAGCTTTCCACATGAATTTTAGACTTCTAATGTGACCTTTGGACTTTTCCTGAAGACTCTTTTGCCCATATATGACTGTGACTTTTCATATTCCACATATGACTATTGGACTTCCATACATTACATTTTGTCATTTCCTTTTGATAATTACATCATTACATCCACAAATGATGTGGCAAGACACATGGACACGCATGACATTATGATGGCACTGGTACAAGTGACAACTTGACAATGATGACATGGACTCCATGATGCACTGGCAATGTGAAGTTGTTCCTCCTGCTGCCTTATCTTCAATCTTTGTGAGAGGTGTGTTCAGTTAATGAAAGATCTTCTTTGTTCTTCATATTTGCCTTCAAAGGGCGAATATGTGAATTATGCATATGCATATGTGAATTACGCTATCTAGCGAAGAACAAGATTGGCTTGAATTCTCTCCTTTGTTGACCTATTGATTTGTTTAGAGAGATTTGATATCCAGCAGAGGCACCACCTCAGCTACACCAACATGGTTCTACTGGCTCCTCACTTCACATCGCCATGTTAAAGAAATGATACAGGAATTCTCCTTATTTTCCAATGCTACCAGAGGAGCCAAACGAGCCAAACACCTCTATATCAGAAGAAGATGATCATCTTCATGCGGTAAAAGATTTCCAAATTATAGGTGAAGCTAATGATAGGGAAGTGCACCATAGCTATCGTCAGCTAATAAATTATAATAATATGTCTTCCAATGCAAAACGATGGTTTTTGAGGATTCCACATTCTAGAAAACATGCAGTTATATTTGTATTGAAAATATGGAAAGTACTGAAATTGTGGAGTTGCATTGATTGAGCGCAATTAAAACTTGTTGCCACATAATATCTCTGTTGTAGTTTGCTTATCTCATATTGTCATTTGGATGTTGGGTCACTATTAAATGGAGCTTACCAGTGTCATTATTTTTATTTGATGGAATTAGAGTTGTGTCACTCGTGTGATGGCATTGATAGTGTTAATGGTGGTGTTGGATGGCATTGATGAATGCTTATCATTAATATTGTTGAGATTGCGTTGTTTCCATTTTTGGATTCGATATTTATGGCATATCTATTGAATGACAGTGGTTACCAGTGTTCAAAATTGAACACGTCAGAGCCCTTCAAAGGGCCTCTGGCACATCAGAGAATTAAGGAGAGATTTTTACACGTCAAAAAAAAATTTAAAATATGATTTTTGTCATTTTAAAAAAAATTGGAATAATATTTTAAAAATTTTTAAGAAGGGTTGTTAAATTTTCAACCCTTTTTTTAAATTTCATTTTTTTTAGAATTAAAATTTTAAGAATGTTGAATTTGGGGATTTCCTTCATGATAAAACTTATATTTTGAGAAACTTCCATTTCAAAAATAACAGTTTCTTTCTGAGTTGTTTTTTCTAATTGTGCATATGATGCAAGTTTTTATTATTTATTATGCCAAAATTACCTTTTCATACCATTACATTTGGCAGTTTCTAAGCTGCTCCCATTTAAAAAACAACAATTTCTTTTTGAGCTGTTTTTTCTAATTATGCATATGATCCAAGTTCTTATTAATTATTATTTCACAATTACCCTTTGATACCATTTCATTTGGAGCATGTATAAATCTTACCCAAAAAAGCATATGTTTGGAGTGTGGGATCTATGTGGAGGTGAAATTGAATGGTTTGAAGGATTTCCATGCTTAATGCAACTATGGCAAGCAATTCTTGTTATTCCGACTAGTACAGCAGTTTGTGAAAGAGGTTTTTCAAAATTAAATCGGATAAAAAATGAGGATAGGTCAAGGCTTTCTTTAAAAACATTGGATATGTTAATGTTTATCTCTCTCAGTGCACCTCATTCTCTAAATGAGATAGATTGGAATGCTATTTATGATGAATGGAAAGAGATGAAAACTCGAAAACCTCTTCCACTATGAAAATAGATTAAAAGAACTAGTAAGTTTCAGTGTTTATCACCATCATTGTCTTACTCTATCGATCACCTGAATGAACCATTTTGGTAAGTGAATTTTTTTAGTTTTATACCATTTGCCTTTTGTAAATGAAAGCATAACCATATTGTTCAAGTTTGTATGTGTAGTTTTTCTAACACATATTGAATGTAATCATTGCAGGATATTGCACAAGATATGTTAAGCTGGAGGACCACCACTGTCAAAGTTTTATAACTGAAAGAAAAAGCTATCTTAGATCAATTTTGCGCCCAAGTACAGGGACTGTAGTTCCAATAATTTCAGATGTGCAAATATTGGAAATCTCAGCTTTCCAAAAGAGTTTTAATAGACAATAGAATAGTGATTTGGTCAAATTTGAAGTTTATACGCTAGAATTACACTGATACTTCCTATATAAGCTAGAATTTATTTTTAATTTTATAAATGAGACCTTCCATATATTTTTAATATACGTATTTTTGTTTTTTCGTATTTTTATTTTTATTTCAATTTCATTAAGATGTAATTATGTATATATGTTTATTTTTTGTACTCATATGCAGTTTCCCAACTATGATTTTGTCCCTATAGTTGGTTCAATTGTGGCTGAGTTCAAGGCCTGTGCAATATGATCTTATGTGGTTACATTTCTCAATCACACGTGTAAGAGTAATTCATTTACTAATGCAACCTTTGACATAGTAGTATCTTTTTGTTTGTGAAAAAATAAAAAGAAATTTGAAAATAATTTACTATTGTCAATTGAATTGCTTTTTTTTTATGCTTTTCATTATAGAAGTGAGACCTAGATGTGTGCCCTTCTAAATGAAATTAAGACCTGCCCTTCAAATTTGATCACTGGTGGTTACGTTAACAATGTCGGTGGTATAGGTCAATACATGCCATGAATTACATGGTGGAAGTTCATCATTAAATGAAGGCGGTCCATACGATATACGCTGGCAACATTACATTTGGTCAGCATTAGATTCCCATATAATGACAGTTCCAGCGAGATTCCCATATTCCAGTGGTAAACATTGACAACACGTTGGTTCCAGCATGGCATGGATTATGATATTTACGTGGGCCTCAATCCATGAATTAGCAGAGTTTATAATGGCCATGGCACGATTTATATAGGCAGTCAACAACAATACACCAAGACACGTATGCCAGGTTGTTGCACAACGGATGCGTCAACGCAATCATCGTTCAACAATTATCTCCATACATATCGGCCCTCCAAATCAATGTGGTGAAATATATAGCATGGCCTAGATTCAACATGGAATGTTTGAGATACAAACGATTTCTGGGCAGAATACGTTAAACTCAATGTAATCCCCATAATTCAGGCATCAATTTTTGTGAGCAACTCCAGTTTTGGAAAGACAAGATTCCATAAAACATGATGTAGGGTGTATTTATGGTATAATGAAATGAAATGAAATGATATTTTAACTTTTACCAGAGTAAAAATAGTCTATAGAACTATTAGTTCCCTGTTTTTAGTCTTTTGCAATTCGATCTTTTTCTTGTTGAAATTGATGATGAGTTGGCCCAACTTTCCAACAATCTCTTCACTGAAAAGATAATATCAAAAAACCAATTCTAACATATTCCCATAATTTTGTGCAAGGCTCTACACTGCGCAGGTCTCCATGTAAGATTTACAACAGCGATTTTATATGCGGAATCTGAATACTTTAAAGAATCTAAAAATGAAACTTTAATGCCCAGGATAAATAAATTACCTCCAGCCATTGATAATTCTCTTGCTGCAAACCACAATCCACTTTGTCTTTATTGAAACAGCACTCCAGCTTCAATCCAAGCAAAAGAAAAGAATACAGAAAGTCTGAAGGCACTTCCAAGCTCTGCTCTCTCAACTAGATGGTGTAAGCAACTGAAGGGGATTGAGAGGCTAGCTTGGGGACCAAACAGATGAATTTATAGCCAAGCTTCCATCAAGCTTCTAATGGCTATGTGTCAGGTGTTCCACAGATCAAGTTAGAGAACTCCAGATGGAGTAATGGACCACTTCAGAAGCTCCTAACAAGAAAATTAATTAACTGCAGTTGATTTCCTTAATTTAAGGAAATTACTGCAGTTGGTTTCCAGAAATTAAGGAAAGACTGCAGTTGGTTTCCATAATTGTAGGCAGCAGTTGGTTTCCAGATTAATGGAGCTTAACATTCTCCCACTTGGTCCATACTTCCAAACTTAATGTCTCAACTTAAAACCCATTGATAATTTGTATTAAGTAATAGATACATGAATCATGGCGATAAGTCCTCTAATGACGAGTATTATCTTCCATGTATTACTATGTATTTATTCTTATTATAATTTATGTGGCAACAATTTCTTAATGAATAAACCTTATGTTTATTCTTGTTCCTTCTTAAATGAATTTTCTCAAATCAACTTAAGGTGCACATAAATATGAGAAAAAACATCACAATAATTATGAATTTCATTAAAATAACATTGTCCATACAATGAGAAACTACATAATGGAACCAAGTCCCATATTCATTACATGATCCTTGAATTTAAATGGTGGCATGCCTATCAAAGGATCAGCAATCATCAACTCAGTGCTGACGTGCTCAATGACCACTTTCTTTTCTTTAACACGTTCCCTTATAGCTAAATACTTAATGTCAATGTGTTTATTTTGACTCCCACTTTTTTTGTTTTTAGCCATAAAAGCAGCAGCTGAATTATCACAATATATTCTCAATGGCTTAGAGATAGAATCCATAATTCTAAGCCCAGAAATGAAACTCTCAAGCCATACACCATGTAAAGTAGCCTCAAAACAGGAGATGAACTCGGCTTCCATAGTGGAAGTGGCAATCAAGGTTTGCTTGGCACTCCTCCATGATACAGCTCCACCGGCCATCATAAAAATGTAACCTGATGTTGATTTGCGTGAATCAACACATCCAGCAAAGTCAGAATCTGAGTAGCCAATTACTTCCAAGTTGTCCGTCTGTCTATACATAAGCATGTAGTCTTTGGTTCCTTGAAGGTACCTCGTTACTTTCTTTGCAGCTCTCCAGTGGTCTAAACCTGGATCACTCTGATATCGTCCCAACATTCCCACAACAAATGCAATGTCAGGTCTTGTGTAGACTTGAGCATACATTAGGCTCCCGACAGCAGAAGCATATGGAATGTTCTTCATTTGTTCCCTTTCAAAGTCGTTCTTCGGGCATTGGTTCAAATTGAACCTATCACCCTTCACAATGGGAGCTACACTCGGTGAACAATCCTTTATTCGAAATCTCTCTAAATATTTATTAATATAGGTTTCCTGTGAAAGACCCAAGATGCCTCGAAATCTGTCTCTATGGATCTTAATGCCAATGACATAAGATGCCTCACCCATATCCTTCATATCAAAATTTTTAGAGAGGAATTGTTTCACTTCATGTAGCAATCCCTTATCATTGGTTGCTAGCAAAATGTCATCCACATATAAAACAAGAAAACAAATTTTACTCCCACTAACTTTCAGGTATATACATTGATCCATAATGTTTTCTACAAAATCGAAAGAAGAAATTACATTATGGAATTTCAAATACCATTGGCGAGATGCTTGTTTTAAACCATATAATGACTTCTTGAGCTTGCAAACCAATTGCTCACCATCACTAGAGGGGAATCCTTCAGGTTGTTCCATGTAAACCTCCTCCTCTAGGTGTCCATTAAGAAAATCCGTTTTCACATCCATTTGCTGCAATTCCAAGTCAAAATGGGCTACTAATGCCATAATAATGCGCAAGGAATCTTTCTTAGATACAGGAGAAAAAGTCTCCGTGTAGTCGATTCCTTCTTTCTGAGTGAATCCCTTAGCAACAAGTCTTGCCTTGTATCTCTCAATGTTGTCCAATGAGTCTTTTTTGTCTTAAAGACCCATTTACATCCAATGGCTTTGCACCATTAGGAAACTCAACAAAATCCCAACTTCATTACTCTTATGGAATCAACTCTTCCTTCATGGCATTGTACCACAGTTCTGATTCTTTGCAACTCATGGCTTGTGAAAATGACTCGGGATCATTTTCGGCTCCAATGTTGTAGTCAGATTCTTGTAGATACACAACATAATCATTAGGAATTTCTGATCTCTTTGTTCTAGTAGATCTTCTTAATGTTGTACCATCATCTTCTTGAGAAGTACGTGGTTCAACTTGTTGTTCAAAAGTTCTTGGCAACTCTTGAACTCCTTGATCTACTGGAATATCATCAGCAACTTGTGGAACTTCAACAATTGGTTGTTCAACACCAATTTGTACTTGAGGGGTGCTATGAACAATAACCAATCTATCACTTGAAGTGGAAGGTTGAGAATCTGAATGATC
Organism: Pinus taeda; assembly: GCA_000404065.3. Taxonomy (NCBI): domain Eukaryota; kingdom Viridiplantae; phylum Streptophyta; class Pinopsida; order Pinales; family Pinaceae; genus Pinus; species Pinus taeda. The sequence goes on along the minus strand of APFE031148419.1, from coordinate 3,272 downwards.
CTTCTCAGAAACTATGTTTCTGGTTTGATAGCTCCCACTGATCAAGTCATTTTCAAGAAACTTTGCATTTCTTGATTCCACAATCCTAGTGTTGTGAGATGGACAATAAAATTTGTAACCTTTAGACCTTTTAGCATATCCAATGAAATACCCACTAATGGTCCTTGGGTCCAGCTTCTTCTCTTGTGGATTATAAATTCTCACTTCAGACGGGCATCCCTAAATGCGCATATGTCGCAAACTCGGTTTCCAACCTTTCCATAATTCAAATGGCATTTTAGGAACAACGTTGGTTGGAACTCGGTTTAATATATACACTACCATCTTAAGTGCTTCAATCCACAAGAATTTAGGAAGATTGGAGCTGCTAAGCATACTTCGCACGATACCCAATAATGTTCGGTTTCCTCTTTCTGTTACACCATTCTAGTTGGGTGAACCAGGCATGGTGTTTTGGGCAACAATCCCATGCTCTTGAAGAAATTTTGCAAATGGCCCAAGTGCTTGTCCATCTTCTGTGTATGTACCATAATATTCTCCACCTC
>APFE031148407.1:0-14847 GCA_000404065.3 Pinus taeda | reverse complement strand
GTGGGTTAATTTTGGTAAAATGTCAAATCATAAATATTTTTAAATCATATAATTGATTATTTAATTTGATATAAAAAAAATTAAAAAATTAGCTAAAGAAACTGTTATTATCTGTTCAAAAATTTACATATAATTTGCCATATCTGCTCTACTCTCCATATTTACATATAATTTATTAAAGAAAAAAATGATGTGAAAACAAAAAACAAAATGACATACACTATATCTAAAAACTCATATCATAAACATAATTACACCAAAAAAAACATCAAAAATTCAAACAAAACCAACCCATCATAAAATAATTTCTTGGGTGGCTAAGCCCTTGCCCAAAAATAGGTCAAATTCCATAGTGAATGAGATAAAATTACTACTAATATAATTAAAAAACTTATTCATAATCTACTCTCCTGTGCATGTTAAAACTTGTAAATGAATTTAACCCACCTATAATGAAAACATAAGCTTATCCAATTAACTTCCATAATTTATATGGTTCTATGGAGAAAAATCATAGAATGTGATAAGAGCGATAAATTTGAGATTATTATATTTTGAGATTATTGAAATATAATATTCCCTAAAGAAAAAGACTCTTCCCAGTGTCAATTTTTTATGTACCTATTAAGACCAGAGTGCCGCTCTTAGTTGAACTCCTTTCCCACTGGGGCTCCCCACAATTCACCAAAAACAAATAACCAAACCGGATAAACACAGTACCTTGAGATAATTAGAGACCACAATTCGGCCACATGATGGGTTTTGAGATAATTGAAAGTACCAATTTGTTAAGAGAGCCCCTCTAGGTAACGAGACCTCCTTTAACAGAGTTGCTGTGCATATGCTCGTGACGCCGCTGCAATTACCAGAGTTGCAGAGTTGCAGTGCAAATGCTCGTGACGCCGCTGCATGTATTTAGAAAATTGATCCATACTCTATCTCTGTGCATGTATAAATTTTAAATGAATTTAACCCAGTGATATTAGTTGAGAAATTGCCCGTGAGTGTCAAGAAATTACTATGGACAGATGTGCATAGCCGTAGGTATCGCCAGAGCAGAGGTAGATTTGGAAAACCCTAGAAAGAAAACGCAACGAGGAGTGATTGCAGAATATTAAATCCACACTGATGAGACGACGCGACTGCCAAGATGGTGGTGCATTGACCATAGAAAAGACTAGCAACTTGGATATCTTCCATGACATAAGCGAATGGAGGTTCGTTCTGTGACGTGAATGCTGAGAAGAAATTGGAGTGGAAGGCAGTTGGAACTTGGTGCAGATGCCAAGGAACGCTGAGGACTCAAGGGCCACATACATCGAATGAACTCAATTGCAGATGAGAGGCAGTGGCGGATGAGTGGTCGCATCGAGCACTAGATTAAAAAAAACACAAACAAAGAAAGTAGGACAAAACAAACAAAGAAAGTGGGGGCAATATGGTTGGAAGTACGGGCGCGATGAATCATTGTCAACGGAAATTGGAGTAGCGCAAGGAGAGAAGTGTGCATAGGTTTTCAGATTAAAAAAGCGAGGTCAAAGTATGGATCAAGCCAGGAAAAAAGTCAAGAGAGTGAAAATAACAAAGATGAAGTAAATGGGGTTGAAGTTTACGGAAAGTGTGTTTAGGAAGTTCACACACTTATACTTGTAAGGTTTTTAAGAGCTTGTATAAATATATACATCAAAATGTGGAATGAATCATTTAGAGATGTCAAGGTAACAGATGTACTGGTATTATTTAGGTTGAGAGGGGATGTGAGATCTCAGATGACATGTTCACTGAATTCTATGTTAAAAAATATTTTAGATAATTGAACATATATAACAATTAGTTACCCATATAATTTTATAGATATAAATTTCCGAAATATATTAAAAGAGACTAATTATTTGAGCACTCTCCTAATCATCAAATTCCAATATATTTACAAATCTAACAACAACATAAAAATCTCTGATTCCAATATATTTACAAATCTAACAACAACAACAACATAAAAATCCCTGGTTGGATCATGAACACATGAAACTGAATTTTGAATGGCGGATTTTGAACATTATCACAAAAGGGGGTCAGATACTATTGCAACTCAAGGAGAGCAGGAGGGAATTTAACGAATGGAAAAGTTAATCAATTAATTATAGGCATTCCAACTAGACTGGAATCACCGGTGACCAATTGGTTTAGTTAGGGTTAAAGGATTTGGAAAACAACTCTCCTTACAATTCGTTCCTCACCATGATCCAACTAATCACTGTATCGAAAGAGGAATCATCGGATAAATGAATGGTAAGCACGTCCTATTCAGGTTTGTTAGGCCCACCTAATCATCTCCAATCCTAGCATCAAATTAATAAATTGTTATTCCATTGCACAAACTATCATGTGTTGTAATTGTTTGTAACTTTGTCACCATATATAACCTTTTTTTATTATTGTATCCACATTGGATAAATACAACTACATTAATTTATGAACTAAGTTGTATTCTAGTGAGAATAATGTCATATTCCTATTATAAAAATTCACCATTCTAATTCTTAATTTTTTTTGCTGGAATGTTATTGTTTTCGATGCTCATTCCATTTCAGCCATGTATTGTTATGCTCATTCCATTTCAGCCATGTATTTTTATGCAGCATTTACGTGAATAAAATGATTACAATTATATATACAACCCTCACCTATTAGGTTATTTATGTTTCATTTTTCTCATTATTTTAACCATAGAGGCATATCCTCACTTCCCCTTGTGCCTCCAATTGAAGTGATATAACTTATCCTTATTATACAGCTTCATGATAAAATTAATATTTTTTGCTTACAAATAATTAATTCTCAAAGTGAAATTAGAATAAAATAAAGGGATGTGGAGGGTGAGAGTTTTTCATGGGTTTTGATGGGTTTAACATTGTAACTTATTTATTAAGTACAGGAAGTTTTTGTATATTTTAAATAATAACAACATCTAATACAATTTCTAATTTTATAACCAATCACACAATATTATATTTACACGTGGAAATTAACACCAATATTTCTTAAAATAGATATCAAAAACTTGAAATAACGGTAATGCAAAAATGTCTTTCCAGGAACCCATGAATTTATTATTTATGTGAGTTCTTAAGTTATTTTGCAATATGAATTTATTATCTAAGTGAGTTCTATTTTGCAATATTGGGTTCATGGTCTTTTAATATGGTATGCAGTGTGCTCGGTCAAATATTAGTCACACACGGTCGAAAGGAGTTTATAATCTAATCACACGTGGTTAATACATTGTAGTTTGATTGTAGGATGCAGGTGACTAAGGCCATTACATAACCCTTCCCAGGTTGAATGTTCCGGCCACTATTGTGCCTATAAACTGCATTGCATTCACACGAGGGTAGTCAACACATCTAATGTGTGCAACTCCTAACATGATCCAAATAACATTCATCAGATCCTAAGTAAATGTTAAATAGCAAATTGTAATTTCTCAAAATTGAATACCCTGCTTTAACAAAGAATTATATATATATAATTGAAACTAAGAAGAATGCAAATTCATATGAATTTAACAGGAAGCTCAATAGTGCGTGTAAACATTTATAAATTTTTTAGAGCTAAAGCTTAAAACCAGTTCTTTTTGCACCAGAAAATAAACTCCTAAAAAAATTAAACCTTTCTTTAATTTATGAGTAATAAAAAAATATTCTTTTGGAGCAATCAGTTGCAAGAGGTGAAAGGAAAAATAAGATTCTATTTGATTCAACATTAACTATTTCTCATTTTGTAATTTACAGTTTTAGCTTTTCCACAATCAAATAACATTACTTGACATTGATTTCTTTTTTGACAAAGACAAAATTGTCATCCTCTGTCTACTATGAACTACAACTTAAACATGAGATATTTTATAGTTTCCTAAGGCAAGCTACAATACGTTTGATGAGCTTGAAATTTAAAATAAATCATAAAAAATAAACATTTAAAATGTGAAATAATATAAGATTGAAATACGAGGTAGACAGAGGAAAAAATATGAAAAATGAAATAGCATGAATAAAGCTTCCTTTGAAGCTTGAACTTTGCAAGATGGTTCTGGTATTTGAGTAGCCAGGAGATAAGACAAGGCACCTGCATTCATAAAGCTAGTTGAAAAACTACAAGGAGCACAAAAAATGATATGTGAGGCATTCAAGTTTCCAAGGGAATCCTTTCCTTGATGCAAACTTCATGTGATCCCTATGGAGATATAAACACTAGGATACGAGGAAAGGTATTCCCTTCATGGATCTCCTAGAAATGGACTACTTACAGCTAGATGTGCTAGATGCAATTGATTATAGAATAATCACATCTCCTAAAAACATTGCAAAAAATATTGCTAGTGAGAGCAATGAAAATGTAAAACCTTTGTTCAGGGAAAATAAATAAATAACTTTAAAGAAATAATGACTTCTCATGGGACAAAATCTATTTAGAAAGCCTCCTATATAATGGTTTTAAAATTTCCACATTTTTCCCGTTATTGGCTTGGACCAATTCATCATTTTGAAAATAGCAACAAGAAATGCTAAAAATAGCACTACTATAAATAGCAATTTGGGTACCAGTGTTGGACATAGCAACAAGGAAAGAAAATGGAAGTGCTAAAAATAGCATTACTATAAATAGCATTTCGGGTTAGATTCCAATTTTAGTTAGTCCCTGAACTAAAATTGAGAAGTAAAATTCGAATTTGATCTTAGCAGTTGTCTGTAAAATAATTAATTAATTCATCTTGAGTGAATTAGTTGTAGAAAATCAAACATGAAGTTTATGTTGGGACATGCAATAGTTTCCCCATTGGTTGAGGAATTTATCCATCAGTTAAAGAAATAAGGATGAGTTGTAATATTGAGTTGTAATTAGTTAGCTCAGTTAACTGAGTTAAGTCCTGTTAGATTAATTCAAACAGTTTGTTGAATTAATTGTGAGTTCAGTTAGTTAATGCTTGCATGCATGTCACTGCTACTCTCCAGATAACTGAATATTCTCTCATAAATAACTCATGCATGTCAGTTCAGTCAGAGACCCAATTGAGATCAGAGGAAGGGATAGTGTACTATCAGTTGGAGGAATTTTCCTATATAGGAAACTCATCCATGTGGAAAGAATTATCTCCTTCAGGTTTGTGCAATTATTTCTGAGCCATGTGAGCGGTGTGAGGTGAGAATTCACACAAGTGGAAGCACTGGACCCCAGGAAAAACTGTGCAAGGAAATAGGAGGATTGGAGGGTAGAGGAGAAGGTTTGGAGAACCCTTTGACTGTCTATAAGTAGTATTATTTGATTGCAGAGAGAGCAAGATGGCTTGTGAGCTGATTCTTTTTGTAACTCGAACATATTTCCAGTTGTATGATAATACGGAGATTGGGGTTTTCGGCTGAGGCTTTCCCTAGGTTATTTCTTCTGTGTTATGTGTGATTGACTTCTCATTCTTAGTTATATGTGTTCTCATTGATCTTGCTCATATTTGATTAAGCTTCTACAAAGTTCGTTGTAGAAGTAGATCTTGTATTTGGTTTAGTCTATTGCATAATCTGTTTATCTACAGTGGAAATTTCTACATCATATTAGAGAAAAGTTGATCAAAGGAGAGAACAGTATACAAGAAGGGAGAAGTTGGAAGTTTGAGGTTCCTGAATATAGAAATCGAGATCTTATCACATCTCAATTTCACCAATGGCATTCAACGATTTAAGACTCGAGTATGCCCTTGATGGAAGCTCAAATTATATAGTTTGGAAGGATCGCATGGAAGCAATATTAGATGATAATTTCCTAAAGGACTTCATTGATCAAGAAGTCCCCAAGCCGGTAGCAGCTAATGCTATAGAATTGGTGGAATGGAAGAAATGTGTGGCTAGTGAAAGGAGAATCCTCTTGGAGGGAGTTCGAGACCACATTTTCTTGAGCCTCCATGGGAAGGAGACACCATTTTCGATGTGGAAAACATTGAAAGATCTATATCATAAAAACAACGATCAGAGGAAGCTGGCACTAAAAGAAAAGCTTTGGAAAATCAAGTGTGGAAAGGGCGACACAATGTCTACATATCTAAACAAGTTCACCACCTGCAGGGATGAGCTTAGAAGTGTAAGGATCACGACAACCGATGATGACATAGTGAGTCTTGCACTTCTTGGTCTTCCTAAGAGCTATCATAGCTACCAAGACTTGATTAATGGAAGAGAAAAATTGCCAGATTGGGAACGACTTTGGTTGTACCTGATGCAGGAAGAGATAAGAATAAGCACCAAAGATGGATCTTCAAATTGTGCCTTAGTGAGTGAGGTGAAGAAAGGGAAGGAGAAGGATTCCCATCCCAAATTGAGTTCTTCCCATGGTGGGAAGAAGTTTGACAAATCGAAAGTGTGATGCTTTCATTTTCATGAGGTGGGCCATTTTGCTACAAATTGTCCACTGAAGAAATTGAAGATGGGATCCAAGAAAGGATCTGAAGGTGAGGCATTGGCCTCACAGTTCGAGTTGGATTTCACCCTCTTCGTGGGATGTGTTTTTTTTCTTGATAGTGGAGTGTCTTTCCACATGACCAGCGACAAGAGTCTTTTTAGTACCTTGGAGGAGAAATATCTCTAGATACCCATAGCGATGGGTAGTGATGAAAAGTATAGTGTCTCAGGTGAAGGCACGATTGTTTTTAAAAGGGAGCATGGAGCTCACATTACCTTGACTGATGTCAAGTATGTACCAAGACTAAAGAAAAATTTGGTTTCGATCGCAATGTTGGAAGACAAAAGCTATGATGTAGTCTTTAGTAAGGGAAAGGTTTTCCTTCAACACATCACCACGAGACAGGTGAAGTAGATCAATTCATGGGTCAAGAGACTATATGCTCTTGAGGTTCAAGATGCATACAAGGCCTTGAGGAGCAAGGCAATTAATGGAGACTTGGTGGTTGAGAGGGAGAGTACATTACCTCTCAACATGCAACACCAGAAGAAGTCTCAAACAATTGTGGAGGAGCCACAAATGGTGAAGTAGCTTCAGGAGGTTATGGAGCAGCCACAACTAGAGAAGCCAAGAGGAGATCGAGTGCAGACATCCACTCATGCAGAGACCTCCAATAGGGGGAAGTTTCGAGCCAAGTGGGCAAAGGGATCACATGCATCCATAACTCCAGGTAGGAGGCGGGGCAATGTGGAGTGACAGTCCCAAGAAGGTTGGAATAGGGGCAGGATCATTGAGGTACCCATATTTGATTAGACCTTGCTATAGGAGCCCTGACGAGGAGTAGCAGGACTGGCTTAGTGGGTAGAGACAAATGTGGATGGAGCGGCAGAGAGAGCTACAGTGCAAGAATCCCAAGACAGTGCAAAGCTAGCAGGCTGCAACAATGCAAGAGTCACAAGAGTGTTGCACCAGTGCAGGATGACACAAAGAAGTGTGCAACGGTGCAAGATGCACGGAGAGTTGCAACATCTCAGAGGTCATAGAGGGAGAACTTATCAGCGGCAGAGGGAGCTTCAACATTAGAGGATGTTTCTAGCCCAATAGGAAGGCCAGTTGGGAGATTTTTTGTTTCTAGAGTTGTTGGAGCAAAAACACTTGGGAGAAGTGTTGCATGCAGAACATTCCAAAGGTTAAGGATTGGGTTCGAGTTGAATGACTTTCTTGTTGAGAGGGGGTGTTGAAATAGCAACAAAAAATGATAAAAATAGAAGTGCTATAAATAACAGTTTAGGTACCAGTGTTGGACATAGCAACAAGGAATGAAAATGGAAGTGCTAAAAATAGCATTATTATAAATAACATTTCGGGTTAGATTCCAATTTTAGTTAGTCACTTAACTAAAATTGAGAAGAAAAATTCGAATTTGATCTTAGCAGCTGTTTGTAAAATAATTAATTAATTCATCTTGAGTTAATTAGTTGTGGAAAATCAAGCATGAAGTCTATGTGGGGACATGCAACAGTTTCTCCATTGATTGAGGAATTTATCCATCAGTTAAAGAGATAAGGCTGAGTTGTAATTAGTTAGCTCAGTTAATTGAGTTAAGTCCTATTAGATTAATTCAAACAGTTTGTCGAATTAATTGTGAGTTCAGTTAGTTAATGCTTGCATGCATGTAACTGCTACTCTCCAGATAACTGAATATTCTCTCATAAATAACTCATGCATGTTAGTTCAGTCATAGACCCAGTTGAGATCAGAGGAAGGGACAATGTACTATCAGGTGGAGGAATTTTCCTATGTAGGAAACTCATCCATGCAGAAGGAATTATCTCCTTCAGGTTTGTGCAGTTATTTCTGAGCCAAGTGAGTAGTGTGAGGTGGGAATTCACACAAGTGGAAGCACTGGACCCCTGGAAAAACTGCGCAAGGAAATAGGAGGCTTGGAGGGCAGAGGAGAAGGTTTGGAGAAGCATTTGATTGTCTATGAACAATATTGTTTGATTGTAGAGAGGGAAGGATAGCTTGTGTGCTGATTCTTTTTGTAACACGAACATATTTCCACTTGTATGATAATACAAAGATTGGGGTTTTAGGCTGAGGCTTTCCCCGGGTTATTTCTTCTGTGTTATGTGTGATTGATTTCACATTCTCAGTTATATGTGTTCTCATTGATCTTGCTCATATTCAATTAAGCTTTTGCAAAGTTTGTGTAGAAGTAGATCTTGTATTTTTCTTTAGTCTATTGCATAATTTTTTGATTTACAGTGGGAATTTCTACACATCATTCCCAATGTGTACGACATTGAATAAGGACTTGAACACAATACCTTTCATCTTGAGGATAATTTTCTTCACTGATTGGTCACACCCATCATAGTGCAAATGAACCATGAGCACAATTGTTACCAGAACTGGCTACAAAAACAAAGTGGGTTCTTTTCGAAATTTCATCCATTAGTAATTTTCTTCACTGATTTGGCACACCCATCACGATGAAAATGAACCCTGAGCACGGTTGTTACCACAACTGGCTGCAAAAACAAAGTGGATTCTTTTCAAAATTCCATCCATTGGAGCCGCTTCAAGGACACATATCATGGAAACCAACAAATATTTAATGTGCATATAATCCTGGCATGTCTCTAACATACTTCTTGGCCTTTCTAGCACAACCTTCACAGTGCATGTCCACCTTTATCACAATTGTGAGAGCACCATCTTCCTTCTTATGACCACCAACCTTCTTTTTTTCATTCTTCTCCTTCTCTTCAATGTTTCCTTCTTAAATAGACCACCATTTGTTGTATGAAATATACTCAACATTTCTAAAGAAAAGTAATTCCTACAATTAAAATTGGCATTGAACTTGAGCAGTTAAACAAGGCAATTATAAATTCTTTTGTCAGCAATTGGCTCTCACACATTCTTGTTAAACTTTAGAATGGAAGGATTTGGCCCAGCAGCAAGGCTACTCCCATTCCTTAATAGGAAAGCTTGTTTTCTTCACTAATTTGGCACACCCATCATAGTGCAAGTAAACCTTGAGAATAGTTGTTACCACAGCTGGCTACAAAAAGTGAGGGTTTTTTTTTTTTTTTGCCTCCATTGGCACAACTTCAAGGACTAGATCTAAACCAACAATACATCAAACCATAAATTCCAAATCAAAACATACAAATGATATATATTGGAAATCATACCTCCTTACCCATCTTTTTCTATTTATCCTTTTGTGATATGATTTGTACTATTCTCATCTAGATCACTTTGCATGGCTGTATATGGATCATAACATACCATGAAATGCAAATGAAATTAATTTGAGACACATAGCTTCTTCTCCAAATTAAAAATACAAAATAAAATGCATATAAAAACCTAAAATCATACTCTACAAAGCAAAGTAACTAAATATAGACATTGATCTTATTCTCAAGAGTTGTGACAAATTTCTTCTCTGATTCACTCAAGATAGGAGAGGGAGGTTATGGTGATGTCTAAATGTGCACTTTGCAACATATCACAATGGCCGTCAAGGTTCTTATAAATGAAGCAACTCAAGGAATACAAGGATTGCAATGGGAGGTATTAAATCTTCAAGACACTACCTATGGTTAATTCCCTTAAAATTTATAACTCAGTAATGAATCTACAGAGTATTTTTAAAAAATAGGTTGTTTATTTTGTTCTAAAATATTTGGTTAGGTTTCTTTCTTTTCCTAAATTGGTCAAATTGAGATTTTGAGCCAAGTTTTGCTAGCATTCGGTGCTCATACATTCTTGTTAAAGTTTAGAATGGAAGGATTTGCCCCAACAGCTAGGTTGCTTTCATTCCTTAATAGGAAACCTTGTTTTATTCACTAATTTATAGAATGTAACTAATGCATGAGTCCCAAATGTAAAATGCAATCAAAGGCAACTGTCCAATCTAGTTGTGCCTACCTTGCTCTACCATTGACGGTGACCTATAATCAATGAATTTGAATCAATCTTGGAGAGAAAAAATATGGTTGTTGTTGTGAAGGTTGTAGCATAATAATAAGTGTCTGCTCATTGTTGTTTGATGGTCCTTAAGTGATCATTGTGTCACGTTTTATATTATTAAGAAAAAAAACACCATTGTACTGTGAACTTTAAGGAGCACTTTGCAATTTTGGCATCAATTGTATGTCATATGCCTTTACATATGTTTTAATAATATATTGATATTAATGATATGCGAATGGAGTAAGCCTGCCTGCACCTATAAAGCTCATCATCCTTAGTTCCATTTTATTGAAATCGACCCCTTGTGCTATGTGTAACTATGATTTTGCATTCAAATTTTTAAACTAGGCCAATACTTCTCTATAAAGGACAATAACAACTCTCGAATCTCAGTCGATGCTATGAAATTCCATGTCAATGAATTTAGTTGCTTTTACATGTGAAAATACACACATCTTAAAACTCGTTTCAAAGTGATTACATAAATTGTTAAAGTAAGCTACAAATTTTGTGACATATGCTAAAAATGCACCCCATAATGTTATAATTTCGTTGTGTTGTTTCGATTACTACCCCAATGAAAATAAATCCAAGATCCATCAAACATAGTCAATTCTCAATTGGAAGAGGTTTCCTTATTGATTGGAAATCTTATTCCGCTTGTGAACATGTTCAGTCGGTGCATGGGGTCTGACTATTGCAACTGTTATGCATGTAATTAGGTTTTCAAACTACAAAAGAAGAGGATATCAATGGAAAAAACATTTAAATTTCTCTGTATGAAATAATGGTGATAAATACCAAGCTTCCTCCACACAATTGTTTAGCTTTCCCCCACCCCCCACACCTATGTAAATGACTTGCAACCACATGAGTTATGGAATCATTGGGTAGAGCAGTAACATAATAGTGCTAGTATCAGTGTCAGTGTTAGAAACACTCACTGACGAAATGGCCACTCACAAAAATAACATTTTTTTTATTTTAAAATTATTTGTTAGGCACCGAAAATTACCAAAAATATAATTCCCTCCACCAGGGAATTATATTCCATCCGAGCTTGTTAAGCCAATCGATAATTAGAAAAAAGATTTTTAGAAAAGTAGAAAATTATTTTTGAATTTAAGAGAAAATATAAATACCAACCATTTTGCTGAAACTTCGGTTAAAATTGCGAAAACACAACAAAATAATGCAAAATCAACACAGTTTAACCATGAAGCAAATTCTATAGTCCCTGGCGAGGTAGAGATTAATAAACATATTAAGTTTTAGTAAAGGTAAATTTCATAAATATACTAAATTTTCTCATGTTTTCATTCTATATTTCTTTTTAAAGAGTTATATACTTTTTCTCCTACCTTAATTGTATATTTCTTTTTAAAGAGTGATAAACTTTTTCCTAACCAAAATAGATAGTTATGATTTTGTATTATTTTAATTATTTATTTACAAATTTGTTAAATTTATGAAAATTTCAATATTTTTTATAATTTTGAAAGTGAATATATTAGGAACATGGTGTGGTTACGGGTGATACAACTTGAGTGGGCCTAATGGTTAGGAGCATGTGTTTCCTCCTAAGAGGTCACAGGTCCAAAACCAGAGGGGGAAGAGTATTTATACCTTTGCAGACTTAGGATTCAACTTGTTGCGCGAAGGTGGGTCCCTTGTCCCATAAAACAAGGGGGTCTCATACACCAATTTGTTGTCTGGTTTGGCTATGACCTTAAAAATGGATAATGATAATTATTTTCTTTGGGCCCAAAGTATTACCTGAAACTGCTTCTACTTGATTAAGAGCTTGTCTTCCTCATACATAAGGAAATAGGTTAACAACCCAACACCTAGAGGCATTTGGCAGGAGTGAAAGTATGCCCCCTTGCGGATCGTACTTAAAGAAAAAGGTTAATGGCCCAAGGCCTAAAGACGCACAGAACGAGTGAAAGTATGCCCCCTTATAGACCATCAACACCAGCTGGTAATTCCAGGTGGTGTGGTTTTCCTTGAATAACAGTGATGAGTTAGTTTGCATTTAAGGATAATAGTGATAGCTGCCCCCACTCTTGGTTTGACAACTGAGTTATGATAGATTTTCCCACTCTCTTAAAAAAAGTTTATTATTTGAATCATTATCAATTTGAATTGAATTTGGTCACCCAAAAATTCAATAAAGTTTAAAAAAAAAATTTATTATGTTTGAATTTAAAAAAAAAGTGGCAATAATTTTGTGATTAGTATAAGAATAAAAAAATGTTTTTATATATTTTTTGTAAAAATAATTAGATTTTTGAGGATTTTATATAGTTTCGAAAAAAAATGGTATTTATTCTCTATTAGAGAAAATGGTAATTAGCTAATATTTGTTTTTGAAAAAAAAACATGTAAAATTAGCCCATGGAGGAAATTCAAGCCCTAAATATTTCTATGGTAAAACTTATCGTAATTTAGTTGTCAATTGGTAGTGAAGAAAACCATCACTTGTTGCATTTGCAAATGTGGGTTGGCATGTGATTATTATTCAAGAGATATCATAGCTCTTGAAATGATTTTATGGTTGTTTGTAAGGAAGTTGACTTTTTGTAAGACCTTCACAAAATGTTGTAGTTTGCATGATTTGGATGGAGTGGTGAATCATTCCACATCCTCTTTATATGAGTTGTGATGCCTTGGGTGTGTGAGCTAGATATGTGGATTGCAGGGTTGAATGTCTATTGGGTCCCTATAATACTAGTGATTACCCCATTACTATTATAGTTGTACCCCTTATTAATATTTTTGTGCCCCTATTATGCCCATATTGTTATTATTGTGCCCCATAGAATCCCTCTATTGTTATTTTTGTGGCTTTATATTATTATTCTTAGGTCGGCTAGGTTATATTGTGGCTCCTTAGACTCTTATATATAGAAAGGAGGTTTTGTCATTTGAATCATCCAAGAATTGTTCATTTATGTAATGTAAAGGAGGTTTCCCCCTCGAAGAGGCTGAATTTTAAGGTGTTGATATATCTTTTCTATCTTTTCTTGAGATGGTTTCATAACATTTGGTATCAGAGCTTTGGATTTTAGGGTTTCACTGCTCCAAATAGGTCATCGTGGAATTTTCGCTATAACTTTTTTTCTGCGGCGTTTCAGAAGCTTAAAAAAAACCATTTGAGAAGAAATCGCGTTGAATCTCGGGTCCAAATTTCAAAAAATTTCGCGCTATATTTGTGAAGATATGATCTGAGGAAGTTGGCCTTTTTGTAGACTCCTGAATTACATTCCAAACAGGTGATCTAGGGAAAATCGTCATAACTTTCTCTCTGAGCATCAGATTGAAATTTTGTAAGAAGGCACAAAAAGAGGACGGACTATAGTTTCTTCCATATATTTTTCAGAGCAAAAGGTCGAAATAAGGACATGTGACACATTGTAAAATTCACTCTAATGAATTAGTATATAATCAGGTCACTGTGGGAGATTTGGCATAACTCTTCATTGGAGAATCCAATTGGGATCAGACTAGTGGCATTGGAAAGAAAACACAGAGGGCTACTGCAGGTCACAATTTCATAACTGGATGATGCGAAATTACATAGATACATTAGAGGAAATATTGAGCTCCTACAAAGTGAAAAAAAGTGTGTAGATTTTTTAAATTTTTGCTTAAACTTGGTTTGAAAAATTATTTTGAAGGAATTCAAATGGCATAGTAGAGCATTAGTATCAGTAACTGATGCCCTAAGGAAAGAAAATTCAAACACCTAGTAGGGAACCTGAAAGCTCTAGCATGACTCATGAAGAAGAGGAAGCAATGCTACATGATATATCAAAATTACAAGAACAAGTGCAACAAATGTCACGCTCACAAAAGCTAACAGAAGCTAAGATAATTGGCATGGAATCTAAGATAAAGGGTTTGGAAGCTAAGATGGATGATCAGAAGACAAATTTGAAGACAGACATGGAAGAATTGAAGACAGGTATGGCAGATTTGAAGACAAATTTCACAAATTTTCTACAAGAAATACTTACTAATGGTGAAAAGGTAGTAAAGGAAACTCATGATGTGAACAAAAAAAATGTTAATCATGATATCATAGACTCTAATGTTGGATCGAAGACCCACCATATTCCAAAAATCGATATGAGGAATTTTGATGGCAAGGATCCCCACAACATGGATATTACAGATGGAGCAATTTTTCGATCTCAATAATGTGCAAAACACACAAAAGGTACGTATTGCAACTTTATATTGGAACCAAATCAGTTTGTATGGTATCAATGGCTTTGCTCTCGTAAACAAATTATCACTTGGGCAATTTTTACGGAATAATTGACAGCGCATTATGAGGATACAAAATGAAACACTTTTTTTAGCCAATTGATAAGTCTCAAACAAAAGGGTTCAATAATGGAG
>APFE031148406.1:28932-59857 GCA_000404065.3 Pinus taeda | reverse complement strand
GGGCTAGAAGCTGCAGCCCAAAGTTGGTTAGTGGTTACCCCGGCCGTATCCTCTTGGGAGTCAAAGAGGACAACCTGGGTGTTAACAGTATGGACAGTGGAATGTTTATCAAGGAAAGAGAATATCTTGGTCTGCCCTTTGCCCTTGATGTCAAAGGGGGAGAGTGATTTGGTGTTGTTGCCATCAAGTCCAAAGGGGGAGATGGTTGACATTATGATGCATGTGTTGTACTTGATGGCAACCCACTCATAGAAGAACAACTCACTCAGAGGTATGATACAGGTGTTGTCCTTGGTGGCAACTCAATCAGATGACAGATCATAGTACTGCAGGTCAAGAGAGAGGTATACGCTGGTTAATCTTGATGAATGCGTGTATACACACAGGTTATCAGAACAAAAGGCATGTATACGTATACACGCAGGATCACAGAAGGAAAGGCGCGTACATGTTGGAAAACTAAGCTTTGGTCCGTCGTATTTGGTCCATGGTATCTGGTCCGAAGTATTGATCTCGGGTATTGTGTCCCATGTATTGGTTCTACATGGTTTTGGACCATGGTATTGAGAGAAGCATAAACATATATAAGGAGAAGTTAATTAGGCCAAGGAGGGAAAATGTGCAAGGATTGAATATCTGATGAAGTGTGCGATCTAGTATGCTAGTTATGGGTTGGTGATGTTTAGCTTGATATGAATCAAGGATGCACCTATGCAGATGATGATGAATGATGGATCAGGATATTAAGGCTTGGAATGTTTATCATTATATGGTTTGATTATGGATAGACTAGATCTAAATTATTGACGCATGTTTTATTGTATGAATGTTATGATCTGGGTATGACTGATGTCTGGAACAACTACAAAGTTATGAGTAAATATTTGCAGATATGTACGCGGGTTGGCTTTGGTGAAAGCGCGTACATACGTTGGTTTGGTTCTTCATACTAGTGTATACATTGTGAGATATGATATTTGAATTTGTAATTAGATCTGGTTATTATTGCAAAGTTTTGTTGTCTGTTATGTGTTCTGGTGATTGCAGTTTGTTGACAGGGTTTCAGTGATTCAGTATTGGGAGATTCAGAGATTGTTGATACTAGTGTTGATTGATTGTGTGCTTCAATGATATTTATGGATCCAGTCTGAAAATTTATGAAACGTGGTCCCTGGAAGTAAAGATAAGGTTGTAGCCTTCTGCAGGTCAGCACATACGTACTAGTATTTCAGCTAGTACAAGAGCTAAGGGGGTTGTAGCTCCCTTCCAGAAGAAGATGGAGAATGAGAGAGGTTGTATCCCTCTGCAAGTTGCAGCCTGCATGCTGGTAAAGGATTGCACCAATACATTGTAAAAGAAGTTTCTTATAAAAGGAAGATATAAACAAATTGTAGCAGGTGTTTTTCACCCACATTAGGTTTCCACCTTATATCATGGTGTTCATGTGTGTTCTTTATGTGTGATGATATGTTCCATTTTATTACACCTGTTTACTACTAATATGGTTAATGATGTTCTAAGGCTCTAATTGAAGATCAACTAACTAAATCATAAGGTTATTGAATATACGCTAGTTGCATTAAACATAGTTGCGTATATACACGGTTATCCTTAACTGAAGTAGTGTATATGAATCAGAGTATGAAAATGAAAAATTTATATTGATGTGATAATACTAATTCACCCCCCCTCTCAGTATTATTACCAACATGGACAACTTTGCCCAGATCCTTCAGCGGCTACCCAAGGGCGACGTATCGGCTTCTAACAGCTACTCTAGAAATGCCACACCCTTTAAGGTACAAGTTAAATTTGAAATCCCCATATTTGAGTGTTAGATAGATGTAGATGCCGAAGATAAATGGTTAAAGATGCTAGAGGGTTATTTTTCTGTTCATGAATTTTCCATCCGGGGAAAGATTACTTTCACTCTTCTCAAGGTAGCCCCCCATGTCAAGGACTGGTGGGAAACCTACTGCGAGCAAAAGGGTGAAAGTACGAGCTCACTATTTTCAGCTTCACCCACTTGGAATTCATTCTAGGATGCCATTAAGGAGAAGTACTACTTTTTCAAAAGCTATGAGGAAAAATACATAAAGTGGACCACGCTGCGGCAGGGAAAGGACCAATATGTGCTGGAGTTCACAAATGTTTTTCATATGCTTCACACATAGTTGGATATGAAGGATTTCTAAGCTGCATTTGGTACTCAAAAACCATGTCTGCCTACACAGATACATCTGGGATGAGATGGAGTTTTTGAACATCTCCTTGCTCGGCACGATGTACCGATAAGATGTCAAAATCGAGCAAAACTTTAAACAAAAGAAGTGAGATTTTGGACTTGTGAATGTGAAAAACAAAAGACAAAGCCAAGGCAGGGTGACCCAAGACAACTCGTTGAAGCTGCAAGAAAAGAACAACACCATGAAGTCAAAGAAGGACATAGGAAAGTAGTGTGAGTTCCATAAGAGCCCCACTCACAACACAAGTGAGTGTTGGACCAGGCAGTCATTGGTGGCCTAGTTGAAGGCTTTTGAATTAGATGAATGTTCCAGCCCTGAGTCAGAACTCGATAAGGGGAATGACAAAGGGAAGCAAATCATTGATGCAAATCCCAGCTCCACTATTGCCACCACCACATCCATGACCCCCTTGAAGAGTTCCACAATGTAGTAGCAGCAACAAAGGAATATGGTCATCTTCTCCTTACCCACAAGGGTACCGTTGCACTATCGGGTCAAGCATTTGGCCGATCTGACTTCTAGAGCACCTCTACCCAATGGGTCGATCTATCACCACTCCATTCTAGAAAATTCCAAGTACAAGCAATGACATGATCAATATTGAGTTCCACACAAGTTTCAGGTGGGTGTAAAAGTATGGTTGCATCTACAGAAAGAACACCTTATAAGAGCCCAACGGAAGCTCATACCACTCTGATATGGTCGTTACACAAGCACCAAGGTTGTGGGAAACAATGCCTTGGATTATACCATTCCCCCATTCCTTCTCTTGCACCAAGTTTTCAATGTGGAACACCCTCGACCATGCCTCCCACCATTACTGGACACATCAGAGGTTGCAGAAGAGCTCACCAGGGACCAAGTTCAGCATAAGCTTCCTCAACTCATGGAGGAACTCAACACAATGGAGACCATTGCTTCCTAAGGGGGGAGGAGTGATCCACGTGGATGTTGGTGGCCACCCACTTATCCCACATGGACCCCCACAACTGTCGCTTTCATTTTTTCAGTTTCCTTAATTGTTTACTATTTTTAGCAATTTTTCGAGTCGTGAACTTTCGAAGCTTTTTTGAGGCCCTCAACAACGTTTTTGTGAAATCTAGGAGAAACACGAATCCAAGGTCTATTGATTCTCTTCCCAAAGTTTTAGTCCTTGGAAATATCTTTCTAACGAGCCATAGTGCATGTTAGACGAAGATTGCATGCCAAACTTACGATCCCGAGAAGTTGATGTACCAATTTACCCAAAATGGGGCCCATAGTGTGGCATTTCATCTCCTAGGCTTAATTTTTTTGATGTTTAGGGTTTTCCATTGTTTCTAAATGATAAATAGACCTTCGAGCCTCATTGTAAAATAGTTTAGAAGCATGTAGTTGCCACATCTCTTCTTAGAGATAAGCTACCATTGCCCTAGCTGGTTTATTTCCATTTCTGTTTGTAAGCATATTTCAATTTCTTACATTAACGAAATGAAGTATTATTTCCTCTCCACCTCTATATTTATGGTTATATATGTGACTTTTTGAATTCCTATTTAAATTTGGATCAGTGGTATCAGAGCGGTCTGCTCTTTCTTTGTTTTTCTTTGCATGTCCGCGACGAGGTCGGGATATAAGGAGTTAGGGCTTGAACTGGTCGAACCTTTACAATACCAGCCCCGCAAATCCAGAAAGCCTCCCATGGTGGATGAAAAGAAAGATGAGGGGGCAAGATATCCTATCAAAATCTTGCTTGAAGAAGCTGTTGAGTGACAAAGGAATGCAATGACAGACAACTATGCCCAGATCCTTCAGTGGCTACGTAGGGGCGACACATAGGCTTCCAACAACTACTCTGGAAATGCCACACCCTTTAAGGTACAAGTTAAATTTTAAATCCCCATATTCGAGGGTCAGATAGACACTAATGATGTAGATAAATGGTTAAATGTGCTAGAGGGTTATTTTTCTGTTCATGATTTTTCCATCCGAGAAACGATTACTTTCGCTCTTCTCAAAGCAACCCCCACGTCAAGGACTTGTGGGAAACCTACTACAAGCAGAAGGATGAAAGTAAGAGCTCATTGTTTTCGACTGCACCCACTTGGAATTTGTTCTAGGATACCATTAAGGAGCAATACTACCTTGTCAAAAGCTATGAGGAAAAATATTTAATGTGGACCACGCTGTGACAGGGAAGGGACCAAGATGTACCAGAGTTCATAAATATTTTCCATACCCTTCGCACATAATTAGGTATCAAGTATATTGAGCTACATTTGGTACTTAAATATATCGGCTACCTACACATATACATCCAGGATGAGATGGAGTTCCTGAACATCTCCTCGCTCAGCACGACGTACCGATACGATGTCAAAATCGAGTAGAAGTTTAAACAAAAGAAGCAAGACGTTGGACCTGCAAATCTGAAGAATAAAGGACAAAGCCAAGGTGGGGTGACCCAGGATAATCCAACAAAGCCGCAAGAAAAGAACATCACCACGAAGTAAAATAAGGACATAGGAAACTGGTGTGAGTTCCATAAGAGCACCACTCACCACAGAAGTGAGTGTCAGACAAGGTAGTCACTGGTGGTTGAGTTGAAGGCTTCTGAATCAGATGCATGTTTCAACCCTGAGTCAGAAGCTGATAAGGGAAATGACAAAGAGAAGAAAATCATTGATGCAGAGCCCAACGCCATTGTTGCCACCACCAAGGTCCAGAAGAATAAGCTCGAAAATCTAGAGGAGGGGGAGCATTTTTCTGCTCACAGATGTGGGTGAAGGGTTCGTCGCTGCAATTCATTGTTAATAGTGGCATCCAAAAGAACCTCAGTTCAGCAAAGGTCATGAAGCGGTTGGGCCTACCGACTACACCACACATGCAGCCATAAAGTATTAGGTGGCTTCACCAAGGATTAGACCTCCAAGTCTGCCAGTAGTGTGATGTTCCCTACAACATCAAGCCCTCCACTAATGAGTTATTGTGTGATCTTTCACCTCTTGATGTTTGTGATGTATTATTAGGCCAACCATACTTATGGAGGCAACATGTTGTGTATGAGTCACGACCTTGCACTGTTATTATTTCTTTGGGTAATTCATTATACAGATTACCAGAGGTAGCCCCACCTACCACCACCTCTTTGATTGCTACTAAGAAATGTAGCAAGCTCATCTCCTAGACCTAGAAATTAATTTTCCGTTTGGTTCACTCCCAAAGTAAGGGGAATATTATCACCACACATCCATGACCCTTATGAAGGGTTCCTCCATGTAGCAGCACCAGCAGAGGGATACAATCATATTCTCCTCACCCAGAGGGGTACCGTTGCTTTGTGAGGTCAAGCATTTGGCCAATCTGACTTCTAGAGAACCTCTACCCAATGGGCCCATCTATCACCACTCCGTTCTAGAAAATTCTAAGTACAAGAGCCGATATCATCAACATCGGGTGCCACACAAGTTGCAGGTGGGTGACAAAGTCTAGTTGCATCTACAGAAAGAATGCCTTACAAGAGCCCATCAGAAGCTCAGACCACTCCAATATGGTCCTTACACCAATACAAAGGTTGTGGGAAACAATAATTTGGATTACAAAATTCCCCCATTCCTTCACTTGCACCAAGCGTTCAATGTGGACCGCCCTCAACCATGCTACCCACCATTACTAGACACACTAGAGGTTGGAGAACAACTCATCAGGGACCAAGTTCAGCAGAAGTTCCCTCATCTCATGGAGGAACTGAACACAATGGGGACCATTGCTTCCTATGGGGGGAGGAATGATCCAGGTGGATGTTGGTGGCCACCTACCTATCCCACTTGGACCCCCACAACTTTCTCTTTTGGTTTTTCAGTTTCCTTAATTGAATCACAAGTTACTATTTTTATCAGTTTTTTGGGTCTTAAACTTCGAAAGCCGTTTTGAGGCCCTAAACGATGTTTACTGGGAAATATGGGAGCAACATTTGTATTCCTTAGATAAATATTTGTAATGAGCTATGGTGCATGTCAAATGAGGATTGTGTGCCAAAGTTATGACTTCGGGAAGTTGATGTACCAATTTACCCAAAACAGGTCCCATACTGTGGTGCTTCATCTCGCAGGGTTAGGTTTTTGGATTTTTAGGGTTTTCCATTATTTCTCAATAATAAATAGGCCTTGGAGCCTCATTGTAACATAGTTCATAGGCATGTATCCACCACATCTCTTCTCAAAGATAAGTTACCATCGCCCTAGCTAGTTTATTTCCATTTCCATTTGTAACCATATTTCAGTTTTTTACATTAATGAAATGAAGTATTATTTCCATTGCATCTCTATATTTATGGTTATATCTATAATATGTTGCATTACTCTTTAAATCCGGATCAATGGCATCTAATAATACTAATGAAATTACTTGAATAAGACCTTGGCTCAGCCCCTACTAGCCATGACAAAAATTTTGTCAAACATATCACAAATATGTAATCTACAAGTGTTACTAAATAACATATATAAGCATAGGGGTGTCATAATTATCTAATGTTCACTATGAGGAATTGTTTCCTTATCAATTTAGCTACAGTTTCATCCATTAAGAAATAGATACATTGCTCATTCTCTTACCAATCAAAACATGAGGAAATCCATAAATCATTAGTGTCAAATACATGCTTATAACCAACATAATAACAACATGAGATAACAAAGAGAAATAACCTCATATTAATGATGCAAAATCCAACCTAGTATGGGACTACCACATTCCACCCAATGGTAAAATGACTGAGCCAAATCTTTCTTCTTCCATTCAGCCCTGTGCCATATTCGAAGCATGAATGTGGGATCTCATAGAATACATCAATAAAAAACCATCTAGGGCTTACAGAGGACATCCACCTCAACCCATAAAATATTAATTCCACCTCATGGTTGCACATGACAAAAGAATCACCATATTGGTCTCTACCCAAGATTTCTAGGGCTCAAGAGTGTTTGTTCCAACCAAGGCTTCTAGGACTAGTAAGTCAACCCATAGTTGTTGCCAAGATTCCAGAACATTTCTCCAACCAGGGCTTCCAAGACTAGTAACTCAATCCACCAAGGGATTCTAGAGTATTTTTCCAACCAAGTATTACAGGGAAAGTAACTCAACCCAAGTTATTATAGGGCTTCTAGAGAATTTGTCCAACCAAGGCTTTCAAGAACTAGTATCTCAACCCAAGATAGGAAAACATGAGAACTATCCAGAAAAGAAAAGAAATGAACCCACAAGACCATGACTCTCTACGAAATGGAAGGGCTAGGAAACTCCACTATCAATCCAGGTAATCATCCATGTCAATGAAGTATCATAAACAAGAAATCACATGCATGTGTAGTGGATGCCAAAACTAGTGAAGAAAATATATATGGAACTAGCTACCAGCATGTAAACCCCATTGTAGTTGATGATCTCAATGTTCTCTTGTGCTTTCCTTCTCTTCACTTTCCTTTCTACTCTAGAAATCCAAGTATGCCACACTCCTCCAAGAGTACTCTAAGAAAACTCTAAGTATCCAAGAGTATTGGAGAGACAGAATAGAAGAGATCTCCACCAAAACTAAACTGACCAATCTTACTAACTTGTAACACCCTCCTCCCACATCTACCCAAGAAATCAGTTATCCAGGGTACACATGGGACAAGAGGCTACTACGATGTGAATCAAACTCGTAAGTCATGTTAAAGAAGTGGACCTAATGGAAGCATAGCATACATACATTCAACATTAGCATTAGGACTATCAGGAAATAATCCAACCTTTTTTCCAACTAGCCCCTGTGTCCCACTGAGCTTTAGGACCACTTTATCTCTGGATGCTCTCATGCCATGAACATGCTAGCATCCAAGGACCTCTGGAAGGTATCACAGGCTTGCAATCTAGCATCCAGGGACTATTGTGCATAGTGTTGTGCTAGCATCCCCAAGATTTGAGCCACTTTTTCAGGCCTATAGCCTAAGTCACTACCCAAAATTGAATGACACCTTTAGAACAATAAATTAACAAGGAAATGACAATACAAATGAAATCACTTGAATAAGACCTTGACTAGACCCCTAGTTGCAATGAAAAGCATTTCGTCAAACACATCATGGATATGTAATCTACAGGTGTAAATAACATATCTAAGCATAAGGGTCTCATACTTATATGAGATTCGCTATGAGGAATTATTTCCTTATCACTTTAGTTGCATTTTAATCCATTATCCCACAGATATATTTTTCATTCATATACAAGTAAAAACATCATGAGAGCTATACATATCTACTATCATAAAACACATACATAATAGCCATAATAGACACACAAATACCAAGGAAAACATAGCCATATTACCCAAATATAGACTTATATAATACTCATATAAATGCAAGGAGAAATAATCTCATATTGATGATGCAAAATCAAAACCTAGGATGGGACTTCCACCTTCCACCTGACTATAGAATGGCTAAGCCAAATCTCTCTTCAGTCATTCACCCTCATGCTATATTCCAAGCATGAATGTTGGATCTCATAGAACATATAAATCCAAAACCATCGAGAGATTCCAAAGGCCATCAACCTCAACCCATCAATAGTCACTCCACCTCATCATTGGAAATACTGAAACCATCATCATACTGGTCTCTATCCAAGCTTTCCAGCACTTCCAGAGCAATTGTTCCAACCTGGGTTCTAGGTGTAGTAACTCAACCCACGACTATCGCCATGCTTATAAAGCATTTGTCCAACTAAGGCTTCCAGGACTAGTAACTCAACCCAAGATATTGCAGGTCTTCTAGAGCATTTGTCCAACCAGAGATTCTATGAACTAAGAACTCAAACAAAGATAAGGAGAAATGAGAACCTACCAAAAAAACAAGAAAATAAACCCACAATGTCCACAGTTATCCAAGAAATGGAAATAATGAAAATTAGGAGAAAAGGAAGGTGAAAGGTCACAAGTTGCATGTGAGGAGGATAATAAAGGAAAATAATGTAAAATGAAAAAAAAAATAGGCTTTATTAACAAGAATTCTTCTAAGGATCAATGGGTAGGCTTAGTCAGTGAATCTTGGTCATTTTAGGTTTTGGTGGTGTTCTCTTCTATTTTCTCTCACTCATACTCTTAGATACTTAGAGTTTTCATGGAGAAATCTTGGATAGTGTGGCATAATTGGAAATTTGGAGAAATAAGGAAAAGGAAGAGCATGAAAGTGCAATAGGACATCAGGATCAATGACTACAATGGATTTGGCTTGTGGGTATCGAGTTGCATGTATCTCTTCCTCGCTAGTTTTGGCATGCATGGCACATGGATGTGGATTATTGGTCATGATCTGTCACCAACATGTAGGGTCTCCTAGATTGGTAGTGGATTTCCTAGCCTTACCGTTTCCTATATAGCTATGGAGATTGTGGTTTTTTTTTCCTTCTTTTGTTTTGGTTCATTCTCATGTTTCCTTTAGCTTAGGTTGAGTTATTAATTCTGAGAAGACCTGGTTGGAAAAACGATCTGTAAGCCCTGTAGCGACTTGGGTTGAGTTACTAGTGCTAGAAGCCTTGGTTGGAAAAATACTATGGAAGCCCTTGGTGGGTTGAGTTACTACTCCTGGAAGCCCTGTTTAGACA
The DNA here is from genome assembly GCA_000404065.3 of Pinus taeda. Lineage (NCBI taxonomy): Eukaryota > Viridiplantae > Streptophyta > Pinopsida > Pinales > Pinaceae > Pinus > Pinus taeda. Next base: position 49,982 of record APFE031148406.1, on the reverse strand, counting down.
AACACTTTGGAAGATGGATGGTAGATGTGGGTTGAGTTGCTAGTCTTGGAAGCCTTGGTTGGAACAAATGCTCTTGAGCCCTAGAAGGATTGGGTAGAGACCAATTTTATGATGGTTTTTTTATGTCTAACCATGAGATGGAATCACTATTTGATAGGTTGAACTAGATGTTCTCTGGAAACCCTGCATAGCTTTTTATTGATGTGTTCTATGAGATCCCACATTCATGCTTGTTATATAGCATGAGGGTGAATGACTGAAGAGGTATTTTTCTCAACCATTCTACGGTTAGCTAGAACATGGTTGTCCCATTCTACTTTTGATTTTGCATAATAAATACGAGGTTATTTCTGCTTATTATTTCATGAGTATTCTCCTGGTTTATATGTGGATTCTATGGCTATTGTATCCTTGGTATTTCTATTTCTATTATGCTGGTAATGTATATGTTTTATGAAAGAAGCTATGTATGGCTCTCATCATGCTTTTACTTCTATATGAATGAAAAATGTATCATTGGCCTAATGGATGAAATTAAAACTAATGTGACAAGGAAATATTGCCTCATAACAACCATCCAATGGGGATAAACATTCAATGAGAGACCACTATGATATGATTCGACCTCCCGAGTCATGTTAACAAAGCGGAACCAATGGAAACACACCATACAGACATTCAACATCAACAATATTACCCTCAGGAACCAATCCAACCTTTATTGCAACTATCCCTTGGGTTCCACTAAGCTTTTGGACCACTTCACCTCTTGATGCTCTCAATCTATGGGCATGCCGGAATCCAGGGACCTCTGGATGCTCTTACATGCCTACAAGACAACGCCCGAGGATTTGTTTGAAAAGTGTTGTTCCAATGTCACAGGGATTTGAGTCACATTTAATATACAAGTAAAAACATGATGCAAACCATACATATAAATAGTAATAAAACATATACAGAACCTATGATAACAGAAAAAAATATTGAGGAAATCATAACCTTATAATCCACATATAAACTAGTATAATAATCAGAAAAATAAAAGGAGAAATAACGTCACATTGATGATGAAAACTTCAAACCTGAGATCAGACTTCCATATTCCACCCGAACATAGAATGTTTGAGCCAAACCTCTCTTATGTCACTCACTCCCATGTCATTTTCCAAGAATGAATGTGGGATCTCATAAAACACATTAATCAAAACCATCTAGGTCTTCCATAGGCCAAACCACATCAATCCAAAAAATAGTGATTCCACCTCACCGTTAGCCATAGAAAAACATCATAAAATTGGTCTCCACCCAAGCCTTCTAGGGTTCTAGATCGTTTGTTCCAACTTGACTTCTAGGTATGGTAACTTAGCCCACAGATGACATCGGGCTTCTGGAGCATTTTTCCAAGCAAGGCTTCTAGGACTAGTAACTCAACCCACCAAGGGCTTCCAGATCATTTGTCCTACAAAGGCGTCTGGGACAAGTAACTCAACCCAAGCTAATAGATGGCTTCCAGATCGTTTTTCCAGCTAAGGCTTCCAGGACTAATAAATCAACCCAAGTTGTTCAGGTCTCTCGAGCATTTTTCCAACCAAGGCTCTAGGAACTAGTAACTCAACCAAAGCTAAGGAAACATGAGAACCCACCAGAAAACAAAGAAAAATGAAACCACAACACCATGGCTATCCAGGAAATGGCAAGGCTAGGAAAATCCATTGTCAATCAAGGCAATTCTCCATTTCAATGATAGATCATAACCAAGAAACCACATGCATGTGCCATTCATGCAAAAACTAGTGAAGAAGACATACATGCAACTTGGTACCTCCAAGAAAAACACATTGTAGTTGTTGATCTCGATTTCCTATTACACTTTCTTACTCTTGCTTTGCCTTTCTTCCCTAAAACTCCAAGTATTCCACACTCTCCAAGAGTTCTCTAAGAAACTCTAAGTGTTGAAGAGTATGAGAGAGAGGGAGAGAATAGAGGGAGAGCTCCAAAATTGAAATGACCAAGCTTACACTATCCAAGCATACACAGTGATCCTGTGAAGCCTTTTTATTAATGAGTCCTCTATTTCCTTCATTTTCCATTATTTTCCTTCATTTCCCTTCTCACATGCAACCTGCGACATCTAGCCTACCTTTTCTACCAATTTCCATGATTTTCATAAATAAATGTGCTAAAAATGCCACTTTACCTTTCAAAAGCATTAGCCATTGCATTTGCCAACTTCCTTAGCCATTAATAAAAAAATGAACACCCACAAAGATGTTTTTCCCACCATTCATCTTGGAATATGTGTCCCATCACCGCGGGCTTATACATTTTTACATGAGTTTTTTAACCAGGGTTATTATAGAACCCTCCCCCTTGGGGGAACACCGTCCTCGGTGTTCATTGACACCTATAAACAATAATACTATTTAAAACAAAACATATTTCCCAAGGAGCTTTACAACACAACTCGTTGTAGTATTTAGAACGACCATCTGCTAAAACATGACAACCATATCATTTACTAGAGCTTTATAACACAACTCATTACATTATTTACAATAACAACCACATATACTTAAGCACATTTTCTTCAACTAGAAAATAACCATATTGTCTATGGAGCTTTATAAATATAGCTCGATAGAATATTTAGAATAATACACACAGACACACATATTCCCATTTTCTCAACCAAAAAATAAAATGATATGATGCCCATATGAATCAACAAGGGAACTCAGAGGCTCACACCTCCACCCTCAAAGTAATACCAGCATTCACCTCCTTCCCAGGAAGTCCAAAATCCACTATCAAACCCAAAATTGCATCTGATGTCCAACGCTACAATCCCATGCCACTTTTCCTCTTAGCGAATAGTTACTAGCTCATTATTCTAGGGCGCACTCCCATTGTGCATCTGATTCCATCAAGGAATGCTAATGACCAAAAGGAATATGTCCCTGGCTTTCCATTCTCTGCTACAAAGTCCCTAGGGAAATCTAGTAACCCACTTTTGTGCAGTCACTCACCTTCCAAGTTCTGCTAGCACACCCATCCTGAGAAGTCCATCCCTTGGCAAGTCTTCCTTGCATTGGAAGATACAAAACCAAGGCATATCCCTACCTCAAAAGCATCACATAAGTCATAGCATGCTCATGGAAATCAATGGAAACTATAGGGAACCCGTGTCCCACAATGGCCACAAACCTGAATACTTTACCAACATACTGCTGCATTTTCCAATTCCTTTTGTTGTGTCAAATTTTTGCAACCAATTTCAACCACCCAACCAGGCATGTTCATGCATTCCTATACCAAGCACATAATTTCCATTAGATTTAAAATAAATTGAAATAAATTCACATCATAACTCATTGGGAGCTCATGAATAGGATACACATGAAATCATGTTTACTTCGTATCACAACAAGTCAAACTAGCATCTTTAACCAAATCGTCATCTATAAACATCTCTCATCAACTTATCTCAAAACAGAACCATCATAGAACAAAATCATAAATCACATGTAACCATCATAAACCAGAACCATAGATCACATGTAATCATCATAGACTAGAATCATAAATCACATACATAATGAAATTGAAGTAAAATAGTGATACTTATCCTTTAAGAAATCCTTAGCTTCTACCTTTGTCCTTATTCCATACACACTTTGGATCGGTTTCCACACTTGACAAACACCTAGTGCCTTCTCCCCAACTATGTGCGCATACACATAGTGTGCATCACAGACATACAACCACACATGGCATACAACACCATGTAATACTTGCACCTATACCTAGCGTACAAGTGATACACCTATACCTAGTGTACAAGACAACACACACATACACCTACATCTAGTGTACAAAAAAACACATACATACACCTACATCCGATGTACAACACACCACAATACATATGCCTACATATAGTGTTCAACATAACACATACATACACCTACACCCAATGTACGAAACAACTCAATACATACGCCTACATCCGTTGTACACTGCCACACAATACATATAAGTACACAACATACAACACAATGAATACACATTTCATGATGCCATGACTACAGAATGCTCATATGTAGTACCGCATCTACACAACACAACATGTATGACATGCACATAATACCACATGTACACCAGTACAGCATGTACAACGTCTACACCATATAATTTGTACAATCACTAGCTATAGAACATATACACAACATCACATGTACACGACACCACCTGTACAACGAGTACACAATGCCACATGTACATCATACCAACTATATAATTTGTACACAAGTCCAGACGTACACAAGACCACATGTATGACATGTACACGACACAACATGTGCATTGCACCATATGGATGGCATGTACACAACACCATATGTACGATATGTACATGACACCACATACTCACAACACCACTTGTATAGCCATGCACAAAACACCATATGTACATAACACCACATGTACAAAATGCACACAAAATCATATGTACATATCACTGAATATATAAGATGTTCATAGCACGCTATGTACAAAACACTACATATCCAACATGTGCACAATACCATATGCATACAACACTTCATATCCATCATGTGCACAATACAATATGTACGCAACACCGCTTATCCAACATGTACTAACACCATATATACCTAACACTGCATATGAAACATTCAAACAACGCTATATGTACCACCCTCTATGTAACATTTCATAAACAATATGTACACACACTATATATACACAACATTGCATGAGCACAATATCGTAGATGCAACAGTACAATATAGACAACATATTCACAATAGTAGTACCACAAATTCAAAACCACACTATCTCTACCAAGCGACCTTTCTTTTAGTGCCTTATCCATGCTTGTCCTAGGATGTCACAAATTAGACCGCTTTCATTTCACCGATGTATCCCTTGATATATCCTACCCATAACATAAACATAATAGAATCATATAATATCAACTCATAACCATATGATACTAACCTCATAGATTTGTCAGGGCTACTCCTCCTAATTGATTCCTCATAAGATCAGGAGCCTCTTCATGTCATTCACCTACACAAGCAATGATTCTTCCACACGAATGATCCTTGATGACCCTTTCATGTAGTGACATAGATACTTGGATACACACATACATATACATAAAAATTAGCATAAACAATCATGATCATGTCTGACAATGATATGCATACATACACATACATACATATAAACATTAACATTAAACCACCATGATCCATGACAATCCCATTAGACATGAAATGCATACATACATACATGTATATCTAACCAAACATCATCATAATTGTGATCATAACACTATTACTAGACATCATAAGATCTAGGTTAAGAGAATTTCCTTAATTTTTCATAGCATGCACAACATTGAGAACCACAGTTTGCAACTTAGCCAAGGCATCTGACACCTCGATCCATTTACTTTACCTTTTCTTGATTACCATTCCCAAGATTGTGATGTCATCATCCATTTACACAATGGACCCAACGTGTCCAACTGGTTGTCATACTCTTGCCTTAAACTTCCTTTATACATGCACTGAGTTCATCCGAGTCTTACATTTCCTACTAGATTTCACTCAGCTCTCTCTGAGCTCCACTAACTTTTCTCTTCCGCAACCAATTCCCAAGACTCAAAACATAAAAGGAAAGCACAAGAAACAAACAAGAATAAAACCATGAAAACCAATAATAATACATCACCACAAACAAAGTGGCATGATCATGCACCAGACATAACAGAACTGCAAATCAAGCAGAAGCCAATCACAAAAGAACAAAAGCACAAGACTAAAAATAGACACCACGATTCAATCCCCATGGTTACCAGTGCTTCCAAAGGAAATCTCAATCTATGCCTTCTTCAAGATTTCATGGCAATCTCTTTGCCATGTAATCCCCTACATCATATTTCCATGAACGCATAACTGTCAGTGCATAAATAAACATAAGAACATACTAGTTTCCTTACCTTTCTATGCCAAATTTTTTTCTTTCAACTGAACACATCCATGCCATCTCTCAAGCTGTTCTAGTCCTTTGACAGATCTAGCCATAACTAGAACCATTTCTTATACCTATGAAATACATGTCCACGAATATATCATGTATCCAGATAATTTTAGACAATATTAGGGTTAAAAATACTTGCTCTATGCAAAGCACTCATTTGTTCAAAAATAGGTTTTCCAAACATAGCTAAAGGAATTCTTGCCCAATTCCTTTCTTCTACCTTTTTACCTTGCTCAAATCGAGGTTTAATATGTGTTATAACATCACCCGATTGTTAGCTATATATGCACATCAACTATAACCTTGTCATGCTAATACCAATAATATTCCCTGCAACACTTCACACATGTCAACCACACATTCCAAATATTAATACAATCATATCTATCAATTTTAAATCAACCTTTATCAAGACTAAAAATCATGTCATAATCCATAGTCAACTCATAGTCATTAGACATACTCTTACAATTATCACCTACTACACTCAAGTACATATCAGCTATTTCAAACCCTTATGTATTAGTACAAGTGTATTAAAATAATATCATTGTAACACATAGTCATATTATGCAATTCATCAAACTTTCAACCAACTTGCAAACATACCACATTAAATAAATCAACTAGATGGCATAAACACTCAAACACAAAATAGACGTCATAATCAAACAATCAAGCACAAAGTTGGTGACATAAGCAAGTTCCTACCTTAATGTATCTCAGGGGAGGCAATCTTGTCTACACAATCAATCTAGATTAGCACGATATAACTTCACAACATATCAACTCAACCAAAAATAAGGTCATGATATCCATAATAGTCAGTAGATAACATTTCCACATCATAAGCTCATAAACATTTATCACTGATACATAATAATCACATCTGCACAATCATTCTAGATTAGTATGACATAATATTAAAACATATTAACTCGTACCTGAATGTCATAACCCTAACCATTTGCATAGACCAATCCAACTTAGTATGATAGATATAACACAAAGAACTTAATGTAATAATCCTAATCATGAAATTACTAGCATATAACAACAACAAGTTATATATCATTCTCATCAACAATATATAGCCTAATCATCAAGCTAACTATCATATAACAACAAGAAGTTATATATCATGTTCATCAACAACATTTAACCTAATAATTAAGCTAACTATCATATAACAACAACAAGTTAACATATAGCGTACTCATTAAAAACATATAACATCATCATCAATCTATCTAACATAAAAGACAAACAACAATGCATACAACAATAGGTTACTATCATTCCTGACTATCCGACACATGTGCATATGACGACACTAATCAACTAGCATGTATGTAACCATAACATCAATAGAATGAACGGGATCCACCTAACCATAATGCATATAACAATCCTCAACCTACGTACTTGCGTGCCGAATAGACAAACTTGTATGATGACGTGCTCTTTCCTCAAGGTCCAATGTTGCAACTTCACTTGAATGATCTACATCTCCTGCTTTATCTTATCCAACACATTCGAATCATAACATACTAATAGCATCCTGAAGACCTAAAATTCATACAATGACCTGAAAATGCATGTTTGATGCACTATACATGCATAGCTACAACCATGACAATGCATGCATGATAACATATAGAAACCAACATGCATAATGAATGCATATACAACCATACACTCATCATGACACATCTGACCACAACACCAACAACTTTCACATGGAGACATCACTACAACCATGATCAACACAATGCAAATGCAACAAGCACATGGACTACGAGCACAACAAACAGCTACGCAATGCCTCATGTACAATGTGCATTGTACACCACATGTACATTGTATCACCTATACATTGTACAACCTGTACATGTCTACCAATGTACATTGTACACCTACTTCTAGTTTGACTTGTTGTGATAGGAAGAAAATAGGATTGCAAGTGTACCTTATTGATGAGCTACCAATGAGGTACGATGTCAATTTATTTCAATATAGTTTAAATCTAATGGAAGTTATGTGCTTTGTACAGGAATCATGCAAATTCCTGGTTGGGTGGTTGAAATCGACTCGAAGAATTAGCAGCAACAATGAAAGGAATTAGAACATGCAAAAGTATGTTGATAAAGAAATTCAGGAGGAGGGTCATTGTTGGACACTTGTACCCAGTAGAGTCCATTGATTTCCATGTGTATGCTATGACTTGTATGATGATTTTAGGGTAGGGATATACCTTTATTTTTGTATCTTCCGGTGCGAGGAAGCCTTCTCAAGGGATGGGGTGTCAATGGAACTTGGAAGGTGTGTGACTACATGAAAGGGGGTAACCAGATTTCTTGAGGGATTATGTAGCAGAGAATGGAAGGTCAGGGATATATTTCATTTGGTCATTAGCATTTCCAGATGGAATTGGATGCACATTAGGAGTGCGCCCTGGAAAAATAAGTTGGTAATTGTTCATTGAGAGGACAAGTGGCACAAGATTATAACGCTGGACATTGGATGTAGATTTGACTTTCTAGTGGATTCTAGACTTTGTAGGAAGGAGGTGAATCCCGATATTACTTGTGGGTGGAGGCGTGAGCCTTTGGACTCTCGTGTTGTGGATGCAAGCTTCGAATCCTTTTATTTGTTGGTTGGGAAAATCTACGTATGTCTATATATGTGTGTTATTTTAAATACTATATCAAGCTAGATTTATAAAGCTCCATAGATAGTATGTTTATTTCTTGGTTGAAGAAAAGGTGTATAAGTATATGTAGATTGTAAATACCCTAATGAGTTGTGTTATAAAGCTTCAGTAAACTGTATGATTGTCATGCTTCAGCTGTGGTCATTCTAAGTACTAGAACGAGCTAAGTTATAAAGCTCCATGAGTAGTATATTCAGTGGCAACATTCTAGCTGGTTATAGGTGTCATTGAACACCGAGGATGGTGTTCCCCCAAGGGGGAGGGTTTTTTAACAACCTTGGTTAAAAATCCATGTAAAATTATATAAGGCCACAATCATGGGAAATGTAGTCTAGGTTAAATGTTGGGCAGGACATCCTGGTGTGGGTGTTCATTTGGTTTATTATAGCTAAGGAAATTGGTAAAGGCAATGAAAAAGGAAATGGAGAAGGCTTTGGAGAGGCATGAGGAATTTATTGGAATTTTATTTATGAAAATATTGGAAATTAGGAGAAAAGGAAGGTGAAAGGTCACAGGTTTCACGTGACAAGGAAATTGAAGGAAAATAATGGAAAATGAAGAAATAGAGGCCTCATTAATAAAAAGGATTATGAGGATCAGTGGTTAGGGCTTGGTCAGTGTAAGCTTGGTTAGTTTAGTTTTGGAGCTCTCTTTCTATTCTCTCTCTCTCATACTCTTGGATACTTAGAATTTTCTTGGAGAGTGTGGCATACTTGGATTTTTCGAGCAAGAAGGAAAAGGAAGAGCAAGAAAGCACAAGAGGACATTGGGATCAACACCTACAATGAGATTTTATTGCAAGTGCTTAGTTGCACACATGCTTTCCTCACTAGTTTGGGCATGCATGGCATATGCATGTGGATTTTTGGTCATGATCTATCACTAGCATGGAGGATTGCCTGGATTAACAGTTGAATTCCTAGCCTTGCCATTTCTTGGATAGCCATGGATATTGTGGGTTTATTTCCTTGTTTTATTTTGGTTGGTTCTCAAGTTTCCTTAGCTTGGGTTGAGTTATTAGTACCTGGAAACCCTGGTTGGAGAGAAGCTCTAGAAGCCCTGTAACAACTTGGGTTATGTTATTAGTCCTTGAAGACTTGGTTGGAAAGACACTCTAGAAGACCTTGGTGGGTTGAGTTACTAGTCCTGGAATCCTTGGTTGGACAAATGCTTTGAAAGCCCGATGATAGCCACAGGTTGAGTTAGTAGTACTGGAAGCCTTGGTTGGAACAAATGCTCTAGAAGCCCTAGAAGGATTGGATGGAGACCAATCTGGTGATGGATTTTGTGGTGCTTGACCATGAACTAGAATCATTGTTTGATGGGTTGAGTTGGATGGCCTCTGGAAGCCCTGGATGGTTTTTGATTGATGTATTCTTTGAGATTCCACATTCATGCCTGGAATATGGCATAGTGGGTGAATGAATGAAGTGAGATTTGGATCAACCATTCTATAGTCAGGTGGAACTTGGAAGTCCAATCCCGGGTTTGGATTTTGCATCATCAATATGAGGTTATTTCTCCTTGTATTTCTATGAGTATTATAATGGTTTATATGTGGATCATATGGTTGTGATTTTATTAGTATTTATGTTGCTAGAATGTGGGTTATATATAATTTTTATGACGGTAGCTATGTATGGATCTTATCATGTTTTTACTTGTAAATGAATGAATAATGTATCTATGACCTAATGGTGGTCAATGTCTTGAGGCATCAATGTATCTTAGCAATTCCCAGATAAGTATGACACCCCTATGCTTAGATATGTTATTTTCACATGTATATTACATATTTGTGATATGTTTGACAAAATGGTTGTCATGGCTAGTAGTAGTCTATTCAAGCTCTTATTCAAGTAATTTATTTTTCACTATCATTTCCCTATTATCTTACTGTTATGAGGATGTCATTATCTTATGCCTAAAATAGTGTCTCAAATCCTAGGGATGCTAACACAAAACTGAGAAAAATAATCCATGAACGATGGCTCACAGGCCTGTGAGAGCATCCCATGGTCCCTAGATATCGGCATGCCCATATCTTGAGAGTGTCTAGATGTCCAGTGGTCCAAAATGTCAGTGGGACGTAGGGGTTGGTTTGCAGAAAGGTTGGGTTTGTTTCTATGGGTCCTAATGCTGACATTGTATGTCTGTATGGTGTGTTTCCATTGGTTACACTTCCTTTACATGACTTAGGAGGTCAAATCATATCGTAGTGGCCTATCCTCACATGTTTACCCCAACTGGTTAGTTTCTTCGGCAGATGTGAGAGGAGGGTGTTACAGATACCACTTGGGGATGGTATCTATTTCACTGTCTGATACCACTTAGGGATCATATGGTCACTCTACCATATTATTCATATCTTAGGTCCCTATGATTGTAGTTATTACATTAAGATCTTGGTGTTTTATGTATCATACTAAATTGCATTGGTCGATGTGAATGGTTAGGGTTAGGACATTCAGGTAGTAGCTAATATGTTGTGATATTATCTCATACTAATCTAGACTAATTTTTTAGATGTGATTATTATGTATGAACGATAAATGTTTATGAAATTATGATGTGGACATGTTATCTAGTGACTATTATGGATATCATGACCTTGTTTTTGGTTGAGTTGATATGTTGTGAAGTTATATCATGTTAATCTGGATTGACTGTGCAGATAAGATTTCCTCCCCTAAGATACATTAAGGTAGGAACATGCTTATGTCATCTACATTGTGCTCGATTGTGTGATTATGACGTCTATTTAGTGTTTTAGTGTTTGGTCCTTATTATGTTGTCTAGTTGGTTTATTTAACATGGTACGATTGCAATTTGGTTGAATGTTTGATGAATTTCATAATATGAGTATGTGTTCCAATGATCTTTTAAGATGATTGTACTAACACATATGTATTAAGGTAGCTAATATGTAGTTGAGTGTAGTAGGTGATAGTTATAACATTACGTGTAATGACTATGAGTCGACTATGGATTATGAAATGATTTTTAGTCTTGGTAAAGATTGTTTTCAAATTGATAGATATGAATGTATTGATACTTGGAATGTGTGGTTGACATGTGTGAAGTGTTACAGAGTGGTATTAGAGCATGGTTCACCCCTCACATTGGATGGGCTATGTTTTGGTCATGCATTCATGTCAGTTGCATAGATGTTTATTATGCTTATAGTCCATGTTCTTGTTGCATTTTCATTGTGTTGGTCATGGTTGTAGTGATGTTGCAATGTGAAGGTTGATGGTGTCACGATGGGATGTGTTGTCATGAGTGTATCATTGTATATGCATTTGCTATGCATGTTGGTGAATATATGTTATTATGCATGCATGTTGGGCAGGGATCGCCCCAAGGCAAGTTTTGGGGCTTAAAGCCCATGTTTTGACTAAGGCCATTGTAAAGACTCTGTAATTTGTGGGTGCATTGCACAAAGTTGTAATAGAGTCAGAGGGTTGTCTGCCCTCGCTTTTGTAAATGTAGTGTCAGTTTGAGAGATCTACCTATGGTCCACGGACCATGGGATTGTATAAATAGAGGGAGGCTCTAAGTGTAAAGAGAAATCATCTAAGAATGGAAAAATTTGACCCATGAAGCATTGAGTCTAAGCGTAGAGTCATGTATTTGGGCAGTAGAGTAGGAGAAGGTTGTACAGCTAAGTGTGCAGAGGCCTAGTAGTCCGCAACTGAGTGCGTAGACCCCTGCAGCCGAGTGTGCAGGGCAGGTTGAGTATGTAACCATTGGAAGCATTAATAAAGAGAAGTTTTACCATATTTATATGTATCTTTCCCTATTTTATGCATTAAAGTATATTGGGTATGAATTGCAAGTTTACTATTTAGTTACTGTGCGAACTGATGTAAATGTGCTGAGTAAGTCAATATAATATAAGGTATCTGTTTATGTGAAGATAACTAACCATTATAAGAAGATAAGTAGGATCCATTAGTTGACTTGGGGAAATAGTGCATATTTCTCCTCCAATAGTGCAAAAGCCCCATAGCCCCTCATTAGGGTTGTGCAAAGGCGAATATAACAGGGCGCAAAGGCCTCGCAGGTTAGGGAAGTATGTAAAGAAACATGCATGAAGGTATTCAAAGTTGGACTAAATCAACCCCTCAGACATCTCAAGGGTGTGGAAACCTAGTTCCAGCATCCCGCCATACTGCTTCAGGTGAGACATCAGTTCGCGTTTCACAGACTATTTCCGAAAAGGCCAGTAGCATAGGGATTTGTTTGGCTAATTAACTCCGAACCTGGGTCATGCCCCAACAAGCCAACAAATGGTTCCATTTCTTGGACCAGAATCTATGTAGCGATGTATGATGTGGTATCATTGAAATCCAACTAAGAAAGAAATTGAAGGTTAGTTGGATAAGATAATTCACAAGTTCACAACATAGGAAAATAGGAATCCGCAACTATCAAAATAAGAGTGGTTATATTGCTACCTATACACAAAGATCCATAAGATTTTCTTTTCATATTTCCCTACTGTGTTGTATGAGTGGATCACGAATTTAGAAAATAGTCTAGGAAGGTGCAAGCTCGAAAATCCTATTGTGTGGACCCTAGAGTTGGTGCGCATATTGGAAACATTGGAGGATAAGATCACGCGTGCTATTGATCACTGGGTCAATTGAATTATAGGAGGATTCATTACTGAGTTTGCGGTAGATACTTCAATTAGCTATAGCAAGGTAGAGCGAAGCTTCCTGAAAGGACCGCGTGGTAAGTATGTTAAGTCTTTGAACACTTGGATTAAAATTCTACTGTGTGAAAAGTGGATTATGTGAATACATTGATGTTCAGGGCTATGAGAAGTGGAGAATTTACATAAACGAAGGTAGTGCAGAACTAGAAACTAGCCCCTTTATTTCACCTCCGCGAGGGGATGAGGTAGAGCTCACAAAGGTATCACCAAGAAGTGTGATCAATTTGATAAGGCAAAGGATTCCACACATATCACAACCACCCACACCACCACCAGACTCACCAGCTTCACCCCCATCTTCGCCCGTACCACCTCCGCCACCACCATGAGTCAATATGGCAAGCATGATAAAGTTGTTGGTGTTCATGGGAGTAGGAAATGAAGATCCAGACTATTTTTGTTTGTGATAAAAGTTTTATGGGAAGCACAGGGAGTTTTGGATGAAAATATAAAGAAAGCAAAATTGGTTAGCGCTCTACAGGATCATGCACTGACCTGATATATTAAGCATTCTAATGACAATCCGAATGCAAGGATCACATACATCCAAACTGCGCTAGACAAAGAATTTAGCAGGCTGAATTCAAAGGTGCAGTCGATCATTGGGTTCAAGGAGATCACAATGCTACCAGGCAAGACCTCCTGGGAATTAGATCAGAGACTGAAGTGCACGATTCACAAAGCTAACATGACATTGACAAATGGATAGCACCGCTAATGGTTTGTAGCATCACTAACGCTGCATTTGAGGAACACATTGTCACAAAAAAAGTTAACAACTCAGGCAGAGGCCTTGGATATCGTGATGAGGCTGCATGAGACCCTAATAAAGGATCCTAACCTGGGAGTTCAGTAGATCCATGCGCATTTGAAAAACTTATGCCTTGAGATGCAGAGTTTGACACATGACAGGAAAACTCGCTCGGAAGTGCGTGAAGAGTTATGGTGTGTTAAATGCAAGGGTCAGGGTCATGACAGGGACCACTGCCTAGTGTTGGTGAATTACCTCGTGGGAGGAGGACTGATGTTGTTAAGACCAAAGACACAAGAAATACCTAGCATGGCGCCTGCATTATGGTGTGTGATTTGTCAAATAGGGGGAAAGAATGCTACAGACAACTATCATTTGTTGCAGAAGTACATGCAAAATTCATTTTAGTTGTTCTGTAATTTTTGTAGATCGGTGGGACATAATGAGCGCACCTGTAGAAGCTATGAGTTGGTGATGGACAGGACTCCCACCTACAATGTTCAGGCCAAAACACGACCCCTTAATCAGAACGTAGGAGTGACGCGGACCCGATTTCAGGGGTGCGGACAAGGCCAAGGTAGAGGAGGACCTGGAAGAGGTTGCAGATAGTAGATATGTTATAATTGCGGTGGGCTAGGACATTATTCCCATGATTGCACAAATCCAATGCACTCATCATGCTTGTATTGTTCCTTGTTTGATCATGAGACAAAGGATTGTCCCACAATGATAGCGAGGTTGCATGACAAGGGAGCGCTCCAACCTCCCCCTGACTTAGAACCTGCAAATGATGAAGTCTGAACTGCGTGAGGAAGACCCTAAGGTGAACATTGTGATCTGAAGTGAAATTATGACAGGGGATGATAAAGAAAAGCAACCGAAAGATAGTACTTGGGTTCACAAGGCTCTGATGAAAGAACCAAAGTTTAATTTGGAGCATGTTAAGGAAACCTTCATGGAAGCTAGGAAGAGATTCAATGATGCCTCCACTTCAGGAAGCGAAGATAGGCCAGAGCCAGAAATGGACCCATCGATGCTCACAACATTCTTATAAACATGCATGAGGCTACTACGTGACAACAAGGCTGTAAAGGGATTGCATAAACTCATTAATAAATGCGCTAAGACCAAGCCAGGAGAACCGCGCTTAGTCCAGAAGATTGGAAAGCATGCAACAAGGATGGGAAGAGAAATGAGATTGACTGCACAGATTGGAGAATATGAGATGGACCAAGTGATTATGGATTTAGGATCAGACGTGAATGTTCTATGGAAGAAAACATGGGAGCAGATGGGAAGGCCTACGCTAAAATTCTCCCCTATTGAGATGCGAATGGCGAACCAACAAAATATCATACCTATGGAAAGATTGTAGGGAATCACTGTGGATATCGAATGAGGAAGTTTGCTACCAGATTTTGAAGTGATAGAGATTGTTGATGATGGAAATCCTTACCCCACGTTATTAGGAATAAATTGGGCCACTAACATGAACAGGGTGATAAATCTGAAGAAGTGCAAGATGATTTTTGAGAAAAAGTCTCCGCGTAGTCGTACATTTCGACCTTGCATAAGGATCGCACTACATAGATCCATTACAAGACTATGTAAGTGAGGACGACTTACACTGCATCTACAAAATAACCACACGAGAGAAGGATTAGGTAAATCCGACGATGGATGGATGAATCTCATGGGAGCGCGAAAGTTCCTGTACGTTATATTCTAATGAGGAAATAGAGTGATGGTAAAACTAGTTACATGAGGTAACCACGCTAAATTGCAACATGATGACAAGATCATTGTGTTGCATATCAATGGAAATAAGGGATCTACCTAGTTATTGTGGAGCACTTGGAAGGTATGCTTTTGACAAGCAATCTAGTGGTTTTTCAATAACAATTCTAACTTTTTATGTATCATGAGTTTAAAGAAGATAAAGGATTTTGATAAAATATGCGAAAATAGACAAAGGAAGCTCAAGTGCTGATAATTGACGTTTTCTATGGAGGAAGACGTGGAAACAGGAGGTTATCGATCAAAAGAAAGGAGCAAAGGGAAAATAACTGTTGTCCCTCCAGCAGGGCACCGGATGCGGACGAGATCAAGCAAAATTAGAGCCGAATAGCCCAGGGAAAGAATGCGGGATACCGGGTCGGAGAGCGCAAGAAGGAAAAGAGAAGAATTGAACGATTAGCGAATCCCTCAAGATATTTGATCCTGAGGGATTGCTGCTTTAACTTATCTTTTTGATTGTCTAGATACCTCCGTCATTTTTGTTATATAAAGGAACCACGCCATTGAGCAAAGGACAGACTGTTCTTTTATAATTCTAAGTTTCAGAACGAACTATGATCATTGAGTCTCGCTGAGACCTGACTTTGTATACTTTTTTTGATGCAATTAATATAGAAGGCTTGGTGTTCATTTCGTCTCTGCATCTGGAGTAACTTAAGGCAGTGTACCCTTGGCAGCTAAGGGCCCGGCTCCGAAGGACACTTGCTTTTGTATTATTATACGGTGATTTGTGTGTGATTTGTTTATTTTTGTTATTTAAGTAATCTGATACATATTTTATGTGATATGCTATGATTGATATGTGAATGATTTCTTTATCTCATGTCTCTACACTTTACAATTGGATCTATCTGAGTAGCATCTTTCGGTTATCTCTGTAACAGAATGTTAGCCTGAATGTATCGTTATTAGATCCATGTGAAATAGTATTTGTGAGACTTGCAAGCCATACTACTTCGTTCAGAAGCGTAGTCATATCATTTATTATTCTCAAATTGCTGTAGTAATATAGAACATGTACATACGGATGAGAATTGTTGTTTCATAATTCATTGAGGATTGTTGTTCCACTTTATTACTGCTGTTCCATTTTATTACTACTGTTCCATTTTATTACTGCTGTTCCATTTTACTGTTGTTCCATTTATTTCTGTTCCATTTCCAGATTGTTGTTCCATTTTACTTTCCACCGTTTTCTTTACCTGCCTTTGTTTTTTATGGTGTGAGAGAAGGTCTAAGGCTGTAGTGAGCCTCAGCAAGACGCTACTTAGCTCCCAGACCTATAAGTCCATGCTCTAATTTCCTTTCTTCATCAGTTTCTAAAGGGATGGGTTATTGCTTCCGTACCCTTGACTGATCAACTGCCTTGTGTGATTCTATCTTTTGAGTTAGTTTAGTTACAGCTTAGCATCTGTTTCCTTTCGAATCATTAAAACACTATACTACTGAGCATTACTCGGACAAATAACCTCGGATTGAGCTACACCTTGCAATAACAAATCGTTCCCGGATTGACTTATTAATGTGGGATAATTAGTGGTGTGAGAGACCCTAGTTACAGCTCTACATTTTGGCGCCATTGCTGGGGAGGAGTAATAGCCATTTTCCCTTTGCAGAGTAGTGCGCAAGACTGCTAGGGGGGAGTTGGATTTTAAAAACGGAAGGTAAGAACCTGCGTACGGAGCATGTAAAAGCCCTACTCCACCATCCGCTCTCTTAGCAGAATTGTTGTTTGATAGGATTTAGTAGTTTTTAGAGTGCATGACTAAGCAGAAAAAGCTAGAAAAGAATATCAAACCCCCAGCCAAACTTGAAAAAGCCAAAGGACCGATGACCCTTGGCCGAACAACCTTTATAGACGAAATCTACAAGAAAACTGAATCTCAGCCATGAGTAGGCATTAGAAAGATTAATTCTAGGAAGCCTACTAATTCCCTTCAGGCTACAGCATCACCATCTGGAGCCTTTGCTGAGGTACATAGCCAGACTGATGAACAGGACTATCAATAAATTGAAAATTCTGTATCAGAACGGCTGCAGGAAGGGAACTTAAGCAACCTTTGTGAGGCAGAAGGGGAAACAGGGGAAATAGAGGAACCAAGGTCTCCTTCTAGGATAATCTAGCTGTTAAACAGCCCAGACAAGGGGAGCGCAACCATAATCAATATTGAAGGCACTCCATTCCCTCAGATAGAAATCCCAGACAAAGGAAGTGTCATTAAAACAGTTCCTGCCAAGTCCGCCCCTTCTCAACCTAGGAACACCCTCCTAGAAATTCTGGAAGACTATTGGCACATATTCGACACCATGGCGCAGAATAAGCCAAATACTCAAACTTCTACATTGTAATATCCGATAATAGACTCTGCTGCAAATGTACCCATGAAAGCGATCCCTCTTCAACACATCCCAACGTTTCATGGAGTCACATCAGAAGACCCTAACGCATTCTTATTTGAATTCGATGTGTTATGTAGAGGATATGATTACACCACTGATCCCCAAAAATTGAAGTTGTTCCCCTCCACTTTGAAAGGAGCAACTTTGAGATGGTTTATGGGTTTAGGTGGTGGAGTCATAAACAACTGGGAGCAAATGAAAGAATCGTTTCTCAAGAAATATCAGGATTATTGCAGGTCAAGAGAACTAAAAGATGAAATTTTCCAAATGACGGCCAGACCAAATGAAACTCTAGAGGAATATGTAGAACGTTTTCAGTCTAATTTACAAAGATCCCCCTATGCATCATTACCTCTGCCTGATAATGTGTTGAAAACTGCATTAATTAGAGGTATGAAAGAACAGTGGATTGAAACATTGAATATCATGGGAAAAGGGGATATTTACCAAGAGAATTTCGTTGAAATCATTAATTTATGCATCAGGAGTTCAAGAGGTAGCACAAGGATAAAACCAACAGAATATGATCGGTTTGTTAGAGATAACAAAATATCAACCGAAGGAGTAACACGTGTAGAACTTGGTAACTTATTAGAAAATTTTAAAACTGATATTCTAGGGACATTAACTACACAGCTTGATATTGTGCAGGCTAAGCAAAAGCAGATGGAGGCAGAACAAAATCTGGCAATTTTTTGCTCCCGATGCAGAAGAAAACATAGCCACAAGGAGTGTCCACTAGATTCAGTTCAAACATGCGCCATCTGCACAAAAGATCATCTCATCGAAAGCTGCCCCTCACTTCCTGGACTGAAGGCAGTATACAAAGAAGCAGAAGAAGAACCAGAGCCAGCATACTTTGTTAACCAGCGTCGCCAATGGCAACCGAGGCAATTAGGTATGCTTTCGGACCCAACTTCTTCTTTTCAACCGCCGCAGTATAATGCTCAGCAATATGGTATGTGGCAAAACCAATCTACACCCCCATTTCCGAATTGGTCATCACAGTCGTTTCCTTCCCCAAATCCATGGATGAATCAGACAGGCCAATTCGACTGGCCAAATTTTCCTTATAACCCACCGTATTGGCAGAATAATTCATATCCTCCACAGTGGATTCCCCCTACCTCACAAGGTTCACCCTGGCAGACAAATTGGCCAAGATCGACATATCAATCAACAGGAACTATTCCACTCCCTCAACCAACTCTGCCAGCCTTACAACAAAACTCCCAGTCTAATCGGACCTTAACTCCCGCCCAACCCAATCCAATCCTAATAAAGACCAGTCCAATCCCTCCAAATCATAGAAACATCAGAAATTGGACCTGACATAAGGGAGTGCAATGATCTTCGGTTACGATCTGGACGTATAATAGAAACAGAGGGAGACAAAACAGTTCATGTTGAAGATCAGTTACCAATAGAACGACCACCACAACAAGAGGATGTAAATAGAGAACAGATCCATCAGCAAGCAAGTACATCCTCTCCTCCTTTCCCGGAATGATTAGTCATACCACGACCAATACAATATCCAGACTTCGACATTCTGGGAGAGTTACAAAACCTGTACATAAAAATTCCATTCCTCCAAGCCATACAAGATATTCCTATATGCGCAAAAACTATAAAAGAACTGTGCATAAAAAAATCAAGGAGGAATACAACTACTAACCCTAGAGTCCAAGTAGTTGGTACTTTATCCGACCTGTTTATCAGGAAAAGAGACACCTATCAAATACGAAGATCCCGGGAACCCAATTGTAACTGTCCAAATCTATGGTCAAACCTTGATTAATGCTTTAGTCGACCTGGGAGCTCCAATCAACATTTTGACAACTTCCACCTGCCAAAAGCTTGGCATCACATCGGTAGAACCTACTTCTACTTTGCTAGAATTGGCAGATCGATCTGTGGTTCGACCAGAAGGTACTCTATACGATGTCATGGTTTCTGTAGACTCCTGGGAATATCCAACTGACTTCCTGATAATTAATCCAAAAACCCGACTAGATGGAAATCCGCTAATACTTGGAAGACCTTGGCTTGCTACTGCCGATTCCTACATTGGTTGCCGGTAGGGAAACATGACCATAACTAAAGGACCAGACGTTAAAAATCTAGTTCTATATCCTCCATCACAGCCAAGCCTACCGACGAACAAAATTAATCAGTATCCTATGTCATATCTTACTAACAATATCATATCTCCATTGACTGTACAGAAGGCTTTACATTTTAAATATTAGACAGAAGATGATGCCATCAATAACTTCATTAGTCAAACTGAATCTAGATCTCACACACAGTGTTTTATGATAGAGTCAGTCTTTGATAGTGAGCTAGAAGAAGACCCTTTAAAAGATCCGCATGACCAAACAATACCAGGAACTGTTGTTGCCAATAGTAAAGTAGTGGAAATCGAACCTGGTAAGATTTTAAATATCAACGCCAACCTCACACCAGATCAAGAAATAAAGCTTGTGAATCTGTTACAAAAATATAAGGGAGCATTTGCGTGGGATTACCCTGACATGAAGGGGATTGATCCTCAATTATGCACCCACCATATCTATATAGAAAAGGATGCAAGA
>APFE031148406.1:9408-21532 GCA_000404065.3 Pinus taeda | reverse complement strand
AGGGAATCCTTCATTTTTTATGAATTTTTTATATTTGGTTTGTGATTTTCCTATATTCGATGAGTCTCCACTTGCATCAGTGATACATAGAGTTCCTCTTTCTTGAATGGGATATCTATCAACTTTTTTCGATCTAATTGGGAAATGCAACAAGGTCTCACCCTCTCCATTCTTCTTTACATAATTATTATGGTTGGAGTTATGATTAGAGAATTATAGGTAGAGAGACACTCTAGTAATTTACCAAGGATTAAATTAGTTAGGGGAGTTAAAAGTATGAATATCTTTCAAAGTATGAATGAAACTATCATGTTAAATGCTTCATCTTCTACCACACTTAGAGAGATTTTAAAGGGTTATGAACTAATTCACTAATTGTTTTATAGATAAAACAAACAATCATGAAAGTTAGATATATGGTTGGAATACAAGCTTGAACCTTGTGCATTATGTTACTAGAATTCTTATGTTCCCATACTAGGAATCATGAACATTATTTAGAAATATATGAATTCCCATAATTTTGAGTAATCAAATGGCCCTTATTTTTGTGTAATCCAATGACCCATTCTTGGCAAAGTAGTATGGGAAAAAACAAAACCAAGTTTCAAAAACGAGATCTCAATGGATGAATCCAATAGGTTTTATTGTTATTATTTAATTGTTTTTCTTAGCCATCAAAACCCTTTAGTGGTTCACCTTGTTGTCTTTGACTAAAATAATGTAGAATGTTTCTCAAACAATGCTAACTAAATAAATAAATAAATAAAAATAATTAATTGGAATATAGTTAGAACCATAAATTTTGTGGTGGATTAGGAATCAAGGACCTAACTCGTATGAATCTATCTTTGGGATCTAATCTCATTTGGTGAATGATTTTAGATTATTGAGAATGGTGGAAGAATACTCTCTATAAGAAGTATTTCAATGTAAATCATATTTGACGCACTAGAACCCAATAATGTTCTCTTATATAAATGCTCATCAAAGCAATGACTCGCATTAAAAAACTAGATTACTTCGATCCAAGGAAACATATAGATCGTTTGCAGTTAAAGAGATGGTATTATGAAAAATTAACCACTAAATCATTTTACCATGATCTTCTTCCTTTAAAAACATGGATGAATAACTAGAATCCTAATTCATTGTTTGACATTTAATCTTTGTCAGAGAGCAAGGGGTATTGGACATGTTACTCACCATCATCTAGTCTCCTTGCATTAGTCTCCATACTCATTTACTCAATAATCGTTGTGCCACTTGGGATCTATATACACCTTATCACAATAGTAAGGAATCCTTAGTTTACACTGTGAATAATGGGTATCTATATTGACTTCAATCTCCCTCTCATTCACAATATTTAATAACCTAGAATGAATTATGTCACAAAAATAACCACCCTAAATTCAACATTAAATGTTTGAAAATGGTAAACAAAGAAAAATAACTTATAAAAGATAAAATCCTTCAAAATGGTGTGCTCAAGAACCTTGCCAATGTGTTCTCTTTTCTCTTATTAGGAAATGGTTCATCATCTTTTTGTGCATCTTATAGTCAGGCTTGGCAAATATATTTGCTTGAATTAGTCCTGGGATGTCAAAAATGGACTCATGGAAATCCATGTTTTCTATTCAGAGCAAAACCTATAGGGGATTTCAAAGATGAACCATGCTTTAAACAAATTGTGGGTCACATTTCCTAAATTCCTCTCTCGGGAAATTTATTTGGTGTCATGGGATATCCACTTAGAATACATCTAACTTCACTACATATTTATAAATACATCTAACTTCACTACATATTTATAAATACCCGTGAAAATATTTTTTTTGCATCCATACTATTACTTATTTATAACCATTCCAAAATCAATTCTTTGATCATCATAAGTTCTTAAAGCACAATCACCAAATTGATGATTTCAAAACATATCCCAGACGACAAGAGGATAACATGTATCATTGTTCTCTTTCAAAAAGAGGTTTGGTATTTTAAATTATCTTGTTTATTAAAATGTTGAGTCACTCAACTCAACGCAAAGTGCAAAAATTCAGCATGGCCAGTGCACCCACTCTTGCATTCTTGAACTTATGGTAGGGCTGTCACTTAAAACTCTAGACGTGATTTACCACAGGAAAGGTGGGACTATGGATTTTGCAAGGAAGAAGGGAGAGATGCAATTTTGTGCAATGTCAATTCACTAGCAACACTTTTGTAAAAATGAGAGTGAGCCTTATCATGGTCCCTTGGGATTTTATTTGTTGTGTTTATATTCTAGGTATGTCTTGTATGTGATTTCACACTAGCATAAATTCTTGGATATTTTGTGTTTTTTTTGGTCTTTTGGAATTTTTATGTGTATATCCTAGCTCCATGGGTTTAAAAATCTTGGAATTTATGTTGTCTTGGTGGTACTATGTAGTTTGTAAAATATGGGGTTGTTGCTTCATCAATATATGGATATTTTGAGAGGAAGCTGGTTATTGATTAGTTATTGTATTTCCTAGATGTATTACAAGGAATTAAACTTCCAACATAAATATAAAGATAAGTATTCAACAAAAATGACAAGTTTCTACTTTTAAAACCACATATAATATGCTAAAAGTTTTGAATAAAAAGTATCAGTCGAAGGCCTCTAATCAAAGGATGCCAATCAATTCCTCCTAAAAATACTTCAAGGAAAAAGACTCGGCATATCAGTGAATGAATATGGAACTTGAAAAACAAAACTACTTCTCTCCTATATAAAAAAACTATCAAAAGTATTGTCTTTGACTAATTTTTAATATTCTTTTAACATAATTCAAATATTAGTTATATTTTCCCAAGAATATGTATATGTAACCAGTTCGAAAATTGTTTATAATAAAAATTATTTCCAAATTTTTATTTAAGAAAATTGAGTTAAAAAGTCTGTGGGTGCAAGGTTTAAAAACATGCCTTGGCATTCTTTAGTGTGAAATAGGATGGTGGAAAAGTCCTAAACAAGCTTGGGAAGAATGATTGTGTACATTTTTCACGTTTAGGGCAGTGCAATCAGAAAAATATTTCATTTTATGAGGTGATGCGTTCAAATACATTAGAGAAAGTTATGGAAATATGTTAGCATTGCTTTCTTGGCATTGTCTTTTTAGTGAGGGGATTGTTGGAGGGTAGCTCCATCTCATCATCAATTTGAATAAGAAAATGATCAAATTGCAAAAGGCGAAAATTAGAGAACAGATGGTCTCATAGACTATTTTTAGTCTTGTGGACGTTAAAATATCATTTCATTTCATTAGACAACTTTTATTTTTAATCCTATTAAAGAACTTCATGGAAACCTATGCACCGACTTGGACTACGACCTTCTCATCGATTGAACTAGTGATTGTTGGGAAAAATTAAGGAAATAAAACCTAAATACACTACCATCTGTAGGATGTCATCAAAAGAAAGTATAGGCTAGATAATAATCAAAACAATATTTATGTAGATAACCATCCCTTTTATTGAATTTTTAGAGATTAATTTATTTTTTGATCATAAAATTTAATTTTATTACAAAGTAATAAAAATAATTAATATATGTTCGTAATGGATAGAGTTTTTAATTTTTTTTTTATCTCATATGATTATAAAAATATTGTACATCTACAATGGTGGAAAGTGACATATTTTTAATTATTAATAGAAATAACAATGTATTAGTTCTCTGTACGAGTTTCCTATATCAGATCCTTGTTATTAATAACCATGTACCAATGTTATTGTATTAATTTCATAAACAATTAAATGTATTATTTTTACTTTTTATATTATTTTATTAATCCTTTGCTCATTAGGGATTATAGCATTAGTTTCATGTTCAAAGTGCATTGACCTTGTAATTTTTTCTTATGTTTTGGCAATTTTAACCAAAGTTTCATGAAAATGTTGAATTTTACTATTTTCTTTTAATTCAATTTTTTTTTTCTAATTTTCTAGTAATCTTATTTCTAATTTTCGATTGGACCAATACGTTTTGATGGGACATAATTCCCTTGGTGGAGGGAATTTTATTTTTAGTATTTTTTACTCCTAACAATTCATTTAAAAGAAAAGAAAAAAAACTAATTTTCTGAGTAGTTATTTCATTGGTGACTACTTTATATTGACATTATTATGTCTGACCCTGTTATGCCTCACAGTACTAACCCTGTTAAGCCTTACACAACTAGTGCTCTATCCATTGTTCCAGGTCCCTTACACGGGCAAGGGGAGGCAAGGGAGGGGGCCTAAACAATTGTGTAAAGGAAGCTTGGTATTCATCACAACTATTTCGCATTCCTCATAAACAAATTTAAATGTCTTTCCATTATCTCCTCTTCTTTTATGGTTTGAAAGGTTGTCAATATTTTTAATTGTGGGCATAACAATTTCCATGTCTATACCCAACAATGTCAACTTTAAACAATAATGCAAAACACCATTTTTTATTAACATATATTTCATTTCTAAGTAAACATACACCAAATTTATAAAACGCTTATTTACATTAACAATTTTCCCTTTAGTTTATAATATTTATTCTATAAAAAAATATTCAATTTGTAACATGGTTTTTATAGCCTTTGATTAGCGATATTTCTTTTAATTTGTACAAAGTATATATATATATATATTCTTTCGTTTGACATACTTTTTTAAAGGCATGCCGAAGTTCCGAGACAAAAGATACGTGTGCATAGATTTGCTTATGCGGAGCTCTCCATGTGCAGAAAGATCCATATAAGAAAAGGTATGAATTCCTATCCTCTACCTCAGAACATCTACATGATTTTTATTCAAACATATTTAAAATAATAGAAGAGGTTTGGCTAACATTACTAGTAAATCATATTTTTGTTCTTAGTACTTTAGAGATGTTTGTGTCAAAGAAGTTGAGGCATTAGGGCCATTACATTTGCTAGAAAACGAATCAAGTGAATTAAATTGGTGGAATTGATCATGCCACTTGAATTCTCATGATGAATGTGAGAGATGTGGTAGTTTCTAGCATATGGCTCCAAAAGAACTAGAAGAAGGCATTCATGCAAGTGTGCAAAAGTGATCTTGATTGAGTTTGCAAATGAGCGTAGTTGTGGTAAGTCAACTAAGGTTTATGTTTACATGCATCTAAGATCCATTTAAATGTTTGAGCTCCTCTATCTCCTCATTGAGAAAAATATAATGAATTTGTAAAAGAAATATTATGGATTTGTGTGGAGCGGCATTAGAGCAATGAATGTCCTTTATATCGAATTCATATTTAACGCATTCGGATTAAATCATAATATTAATATAAATCGGGTTTTATTTATCTTGAGCCAAGATTATGCTCAACATATAAAACATTTATCAACCATTTCTTTTAGAAAGTGTTGTCACGAAGGTGATAACAATGGAAGTTTTAATCTTATATTTAAAAAAGTTAACACAAAAGTTAAATGTTATTTTTTGGCATTTTGTGGTTCACACTATCCCATGTATGCCAATGTGAAACAAAACTTTGTTTTAGCTTGGCCACTAATGATTTTCAAACAAATTTAAAATTAACTATATAATTAGTTATACACTAATTCCATAACATATGAAATGGTTACTCCCGGATGCAGGTGTTTACAAATCTTGATGTTATGGTAGAGGTAAGGGCCAGAAAGTGGCATAACCACATGGCCACCGGTAAGCTCACACACAGCACAATAAAAAGTTTTACAGCCTTCATAAATGCAATTCAATGTGCCACTCACACCAACATACCAACGCCATCCCGCCTCAACTCTTCATTATAGAAACCTCAGGCGCTCTTCGGCCTACATCCTCGTCTGTTTATGCTCCTCTGCCTCTGAAATGTAAGTGGCCCTAGCTATCATGGAATTAATCACTCGCATGACAACAGGCAGGAGATGCCATATTCTCTATTGTATAGAGTTGGGGAAGGGCAACCAATATTCACAGATATGTAACCTCACCCTCACTTCTGAGCCTTCTGCCTCTTATAACGCCACCCAAAGTGACAATTTCTACTCTGTGCCTACTCCTCATAGTCAGTCCCTTTCTCCCTATGAAATTATGCCTCAGTTGTGCCAGCGAATGCATTGTATGAGGGGCAGTAGCGGAGGTATAATCCTCCATTCTTCACCCTCAACGGTCTCTGACTCCTCCTCCCCCCTGTCAAATCACTTCTCAACTCATTATCCTGATACACGCAGTGGCACAAGTAGCATTCACGTTGTTCACTCCCAGCCTTCACAAACCTGTCCATCAGCTACTACTCTCCCATCCAGTTCTCAGCACTCCAATTATATAGCTCAATTCACATACCAATGCTCTCTAGATCGACTTGTTATCAAAGCTACCATAACAATCACATTTCAGGAGGAGCCTTAAATCGCTGAAGGACATCCCACTCGCAAAATGGAGAAGAATGATATTGCTCAGGTTGAGCCTTCTACAACAGAACAAAATCGAGAAAATCTAGAGAAGGAAGACACGGGTGAACTTCCAAAAGGCGAGGATGACCTCGATGCCTACAGGTGTCAAATTCTTGAAGAACACCCATCGACACTAAATGACAACTAAACCAACACGTGTCTTCAAGTCTCAGGTTCCCAACACCCAGTCCTATGGGTTTATTTCTGCATTTTTTAGCAAAATGGTTAGTTTTGACGTTGTTTTCAAAATAATATCACTCTATGCTCACATAATGGTTTCCCGTGCGAGGGCAACAAATATATTTTGGATTGGACTGGTCTCCCTCTTTTGTGCAGTCTTCATTTTTTTTTTGGTTGCAATATTCCATGAACCTTAGCTAAGAACTGCAAAGGCTAGTGCCTCCATGTATCATTTTGTTACAGTAATAGATTTTAGATATATTTGGAAAAAACAACATAGGAAATGGTTATGTAGCTATGCACAGGAAATGAAAGCGCTTCATAGTTGTTGGCTCCTATGGTAAATCCACCTCACACTAGTTTTCATAACGATGTGGCTGTCTAGTATAGCAGGCAACTATAATAGCAACGATGAAGTAATTATTTCTCTTCATCTTAGTCATTGTCAGGCTATAAAATCAGGTGACATGAATGAGCCTCACTGATGGGAACAAATTGAAGCTTCATTCTAGTCATATTTTCGCATAATGAACTTAAAAAACTTCCACACAAGGTTACATTAGTATTGTTCACACTATTGTTTTTGGAAGCTAGCTTATCCTCTCTAACAACCCTGGTAAAAAATCCATGTAATAAAATTCAATAAAGGAAAAATAATAACCATGATC
Source organism: Pinus taeda (assembly GCA_000404065.3). Classification (NCBI taxonomy): domain Eukaryota; kingdom Viridiplantae; phylum Streptophyta; class Pinopsida; order Pinales; family Pinaceae; genus Pinus; species Pinus taeda. Next base: position 14,238 of record APFE031148406.1, on the reverse strand, counting down.
ATGGGATATGTATTCCAAGCTTAATGTTGGAAACAAGATCCTAGTGTGGGTGTTCATTTGCTTTATTATGGCTATGGAAATTTCAAAAGGCAATGGCTTAGGCTTTGGAAAGGGAAAGTGGCATTTATTTTGTCTTTATTTATGATAATAATGGAAATTAGGAGAAAAGGAATGTGAAAGGTCATATTTTTCATGTGAGGAAAATGAAGGAAAATAATGGAAAATTGAAGAAAGTAGAGGACTCATTAATAAAATGGATTTTGAGGATCAGTTCATGGCTTTCCACAGTTCAGATTTGAAGATCTCTTCTATTGTCTCTCTCTCTCATACTCTTGGATAATTAGATTTTTCTTGGAGCACTCTTGGAGGAGTGTGTGGTATACTTTGGATTTGGAGTGGTAAGGTGAGGGAAGAGTAGGAAATCACAAGAGGACATTGGAATCAACAACTACAATGAGCTTTTCTTACAGGTACCAAGTTGTATATATTATTTCCTTACTAGTTTTGGCATGTATGGATTATGCATGTGGTTTGTTGGTGATGATTTGTCATTGGAATTGAGGATTGTCTTGATTGAATTTTTTTCATAGAATTTCCATTTCATGTAACTACCATGGTGTTGTTGGAGTCTTTCCATTTTTCTTTCTCATTGGTTCTCATGTTCCTTTGGCCACGAGTTGAGATATTAGTTCTTGGAGCCATGGTTGGAAGAATTCTCAAGAGCCCTGTAACAACTTGGGTTGAGTTATTATTCCTAGAGCCTTGGTTGGACAAAATCTATGGAGCTGAACAACAACTGTTGGTCAAGTTACTAGTCTTGGAGCCTTTGTTGGAATAAACACTTTGGAGCCTTGGACAACTTAGGTAGAGACCAATCTAGTGATGGATAGTGATGTTCAACCATGAGGTGGAATCATTGGTTCAGGGTTGAGGCAGTTTGGCCTATGGAACCCTTGGTTTCATTTTACGGATTTGTTCTATGATTTCCCACATTCATGGTTGAAATATGGCACGAGGTTGATTGGCTGATGAGATATTTGGTTCAACCACTCTGTGTTTAGGTGGAATGTTGAAATACTGAACCTGGTTGGCCCTTGCATTCATGAATAAGATATCTCTTTCTCCCTGGTATTTTATGGGTAAATATACTTATTTATATGTGGCCTATATGGTTGTTATATCCTTCATATTTCTGTTGGTTATATGTTGGTTACAAATGAGTGTTATGGCAATGAAAATGCATGCCTCTAATTATGTTTTGGTTAATTGCTAAATGTAATGAAATTATTGTGATGAGGCATTAATACTTCTTAGTGATTCTCAAATAAGTATGAGACCCCTATGATTAGATATGTTGTTTAAACCTATAGAATGCATATTTGTGACATGTTTGATGAAATGTTTGTCATGGCTAGTAGGGGTCCATTCAATTCCTTGTACAAGTATTTGCATTTGTATCATTTTTTTTATGTTACTTTTCATTTTTGGAAGTTTCATGCAATTCTCGGTAGTGGCTTGAGTCCTCACACTGAAAAGGTAGCACATAATCTAGAATCACTCACATAGAACTACTTGGAAAAGTCCCCAGTCACGTGCATGCCTTGTTGTGGGAGTGACTAGAGGGTCCCAGACACATTCATGCCCATGTCAAGGGTGTTATTGAGGCTTTAATGAAATAAAAAGTTAGTTTGTCTTAGGTGTTTGTCACATGGATGGGTTGGATGGCTCATGGGTGTTTTGTTGCATGTGTAGAAGTTCAGGTTGGTTTTTATCTATTGATTCAGCTTCCTTAACTGTTACATAGGTAGTTGAATTATATCATACTAACGCTTCATCATACGTTTACCCTGGTTGGTAGATTACTTGGGTAGATGTGGGAGAAAGGTGTTACAGAGTGGTATTAGAGCATGGTTTCATTCTCCTTGGATGATCTCTAGTTTCTGTTCCCCTTGGATCAAGGTGTTGTCGTATGTACATGTCAGATGCATATAGGTCCTTGTGCTTGTTGTCTATGTGATTTTTGTGTATGCATCGCATTGGCCATTATTACAATGGAGTCAACATACAAAATTCAATGGCGTTGTGGTTGTATGTGGTCATCATGAGTGTATGTTAGTTATGAATTAGTTATGAAGGTAACTGCTTATATATCATTATACATACATTGATGTGGTTGTAGTTGACATGCATGAAGTCATAACATGTGGTTGGTATGGTCATGCATTGATAGCTAGATAATGATTGAAACAATGAAAAAATGTTGATATGAGTATGTTCATACACACAAACACACAAACACACACGCACACACACATATTGCATTAATTTGGTTGGTCTTGCAGATGAGGTGTTATCACTCCAAAATTTCCCTAGGGTTGTTATGTTGTGTTTAAAGAAATGATAGAGGTAACCACAAACCTACTTTTGAGATTAGGATCTAGCATTCCTAACGCTCAGAGATGGCTCTCTCTTAATTATTTAACTTTGTTAAGTTAATTGATTTTAGGCTAGTTATGTAAGCTTGATTTGGTTTTGATTTGATTTGTTGGTAGAATTACTAGCTTAGATGGATAGAAGACTATCTATTTTCCATTGGGCTATGGTGTCAATGTGTCAAGAAAATAGGACTAAATCATTTTCTAAAGGAAGTGTCCATAGGGCAAGGTAGCTGAGAAAATTAAATCTTTTAGGCTGAAGGGTGAAGTGGTTTTCAATCAGGATCAAGGAGTAGTTAAGGATTCCTCAAACTAGATAATGAGGGAAATGAAAGAGGTCAATTGAAACTAGGGAGCAATGAAGAATTTCCTACTCTAGATATCAGAAGAAAACCTCAAAATGAATAAGTGTTCAAGACGGAGTGTACTTAAACAAATTCTATAATAATATTCCAGTTACTACGTACAACTTTGGAAAACATACAAGTTTATAGAATACTTAAAAAACAATACAATTTGAACAATTGAAAGATACTTCATTGAAGTTTCCTAGCACATGAATCCTGTAATGCAATGCCTTTATTACTTGTCTAGTCTATTGACTTGAAAATGGTACAATAAACCCTCAGGTTGTAGATGAGTTCCACTATAGAAATGTTAATAAATCCACACGCAATACTTCGAATTGTGAAGTATTTATACAAAAACTATTACAAAATATCCTAAAACTGAATTAGGAGTTATTCAAGGAAAATGAAATAACTTCATGCAAGAATATAGAGACAAATATCTAACCGATGCAAGTTGTCCCTATTTATTTGGCTTTTTTGTTTGCTTTCATTGATATTTTTATGCTTTATCTCTTTTGTTGTTTTGCTTTATGATGGCTATCCCTTTACTCTACCTTTGACTTTTAAACTCTGTATTTCATATGATACTCTTTAACTTAACTGATCTAATACTCTTTACTGTTTTACCTTGACTACTCTTGAATGCTCTATTTTCATTGTTTTACCTTTCATTTTCACAGTAAATCATTCAACTTTTCCCAAGACTCTACATCTGGTAAATTAGTATTTACCATTCTTCTGAAGATTTCATCAGCCTCTGTGTATTTTGAAAATGTAGGTTTGTTGATAAAGAGATATTTTACCTCATGCTGGAGGTAAAAGAGATTCTCAAAAGTCTGATAGAGCACTTTACCTTTTGGAATTCCTTTCATGGTTGAATTGTTTGCTTGTTCCTTTTCCACTTCTATGATTTTCTTATCATAGTCTTCATGCCTCATCAACTTGTCATTAATTACCAAAGGATTTGGCATGCCATTCTCCCTCAAAATATCAAATTTCAACATAAATCAGGTTATTTCCAACTCCGTGTTTTGACACTTGTCTTCAAGTTGTACCATCAAGTTCCTCTTGGTGATTACTTTCTTTAGTTATAGAATTGTTTCAATCCTGTCACTTATGCCAATCTCTTCCAATTCCTATTTTTTCTTGGAATTAATAAACTTAATGATTTCAATGGCCTCCTCTGCCTTATTACCAAGTTCGTCCTTAACTTTTTGAATAGCTTCAGTTGCTTCCTTAATTAAATCCTTCTGCTCAAAGATAACATGGATGGATGGCCAAATATCATTAAAAAAGTTAATGATATTGGCCCACAACTGTTGTTTTGCTTGTGCAAGTGGTTATTTCAATGTCAATTCTTTCTCTAACTTATGTATTCTCTTAGTCAATCTATTTGACTTCTGTGTTTCATTTTATGCATGATTTGTGTCGATTTCTTTTTATCTTCTAGAATTTTTATTTGATATTTAAGTCTATTTATTTCAATTGTTTGGATGGACATATCCTGCATATGTTTGATTAATTTGCCTATTTCATCACTAGGATGAGCTTCAACAATAGATGATTCTGTAACTGATGTAGTTGTTGATGTAGTGGGAAGTGTTGTAGCTGCTATAATTTCTCTGGCCACTGAAGCTACTAAAGTAGAAGGAACTGTCATAGTAACTGTAGGAATAGCAATGACTGGGATTGATTCCATAGTGGCCTTTTTCCATAGAAAATTTTAGGGGCGAATGTTCGCCCTTTGGCGAAACTAAGGGGTTTTAAATTTTTAGTGGGCGAATATTTTGTATCATAGTACATTTTTACAAATCACCTCAAATAGCCCACCTTTTATTAAGGGAGAGGGTAAAAAAGGTAAATTTAGCCCTTGAAATTAGGAGTCAGAACCTTCCATTCGCCCATTTTCAAGAATAGGTTTTATTTAAGTGAATCCATTCGCCCATTTTCAAGAATAGGTTTTATTTAAGTGAATCCTATGGCCCAAATACCATATTTATAAAAGCGGTATCGTAAATTAATAAAAATATAAATAAATGAGAAGT
>APFE031148405.1:295262-310659 GCA_000404065.3 Pinus taeda | reverse complement strand
CAAAGGTTGCAAGCCTATAGGGGTCTCCCAATATATACTCGACGGTACGTGGGAGCACAATCCGTACTGGCACTTACTGTTTCACCGTGGAGGAATCACCCAACCACTCAACGATAACTACCAGGTTTAAAGACGCTGGAACATGTCTCTAACCTAGACCTCTAGAATATGAGCGTTATGTTTCAATGCATTGTTAGGTTCATTGAATTCATTTTACGGTTTATCTTTAATTAAGTTTCAGTTTTCGGTCCTACCGTATGTGGTCTCTTGAAATTTCCTAAATGCAAACTATATGCGAAAATTGTATCGTTTCATTGAATGAACTCTATCTATAGGAGAGTTAAGAGTTTTATACAAACAAAACGATCACAAAGATCATAACGCAGCTAATAACAAGAAATGAAAATCTTTTTCTTTTTTATTTTTAAAAGCAACAATTAACACAAAATGCTAATTAATAAAAAGCAAAAAATCTTTTGTTTTTCTTTTCTTTTAAAATAGTATGATGCACTCAACAGATTTCAAGAGATAATCACTCAACAGATAATTCACTCAAAAGAACCTAGAACCAATTCTGAAACGTGAAAAATGACCTATCAAAGCAAAGAAAACTCCAAGACCTTCAAAGAACCATGTAATCTAAGTTCAACTGAAGTCAAGCAAGAAATAAACAAGCTAAAAGTGAGTTACTTGCAGCATAGAATGCAAAACTTGTACAACTACCAGAGGAATGTGGAAAACAACCAATAAGCTGACTGGATCATCAAACCATAAATCCGACAGAAGGCTCGACATGCAAAGCCACTAGGGCTAAGATATAAAATCGATAGAAAAAGGCGAACAACTGAAGGATGAAAAGAACAACCAGTCACATAACAGTCCAACAAACTTCCAGAAGCTGTAAAAGATGCAAAAAGATACAAATCCAAGCTCAGGAGGCTGACAAACAAGCTAATTTGAAAAAGTTAACAAGTCTAGCGCGACTGTCAGACTGCAACTTGCGCTATTAAGATATCGGCGCGGGTTGTCTGATAGCAACAGGCGCCAACCAGCGCGACTGCCAGAAGAAAAACCGCGCTAATCAAGTTTGCCAGGTAAAAAAACAAAACAGGTAGTCCAAGGCTTGGTTTACAGTATCTAGAAAGGCCAGCAAGCGATAAACAGCAAGAAATTCAACCCAGAAAGCTATTGAAGCCAGTAAACAAGAGAAAAATTAACATGCAAGGCAAAGTCGAAATTGTTCAGTTTGTAAACGAAACTGGAGATTGACTGAAGTGGCTTTGATCTACTTCACTACTACAAAGCAATAGTGTTTCAAAGGCTATCTGGCCGTGCTTCAGGCTCCGTCTACAGTTTACAAATCAAACAACACAAAAACAAACAACAAGCTTCTCCCCAGTGGAGTCGCCAAATTGTTGAACTGGTAAATCCCCTCTACGGACAGAGGCGATCCCACTAGCCCAACATGGGTCTAGCAACAATCACACCACGCTAACACGCAGGTTCCTAATTGCAAATCAGAGATCAATGATGATGGTCTACCTGGATTCCAACGCTAGTAGTTGTAGAAGAATCGACGCTCCCGTTCCTTTGCTCTGGCTGGTCACAATCCCCACGATCCACGTGATCGGACACCTGCACATGCAAAGAACGATACAAATACAAGCATAAAATCCAATATATGCAATTATATATCAGTCGGAAAATATATAACTCAATCACCATTATAAAGACACATGAGTGGAACCATAATGATAGTCGTCTATTAATGAGTAGAAACAGAGAAAGATTACAACCAAGGTTCTGACGTTGAACCTCCTCTGACTGGGCAAGCAGCTACATACGCCTTGCAAAGTGACCTCTCTCTCTCAGAATTCCGGCAGCATAACCTCTCTATGCTTCACAATTCTCACTATCACTCTAGCATTACTTCAGCACTCACAAAGACTCTAGCAAAACTAGCTGGTTTAATGCATGAGGATGGCCATTTATAGATGGAGAAGGAAGGAAAATACATTGTACCAGGACACCTGTTGTAGATTGGCATTATCCCTGAAAAGCCACTCAGCATAGTTGTCATGGATAAAAAATGACTTTCGACCTCTATCTTGAGGATTTTTCCTTCATAGAACTTCATGACAAAGGAGGAAAAAACATGTGGATGCATGCTGGCTAAAAATCATAACCAAATTTAGGCGGCGCGGGCTTTGCTCTATGACAGAGCATCAATGGACGCGCCCCCTTTTGAGGAACTGAGTCATTGGCGCGGGTAAGACACTGTGAACCCGCGCTAATGGAAAAAGGGCACTTTTTAGGGATAATTTGCAAAAGGTGTCTTCAGGGAACATGAAGTACATACTCAGGGGATTATGATGCAAGTGTTTTTAGGTTATGTCACTGGTCACAGGTCCATAAATGTGTCCTCCATTGTACGAAAACAAGGGTAACAGGGACGGTGACCAACGGTGACAAATTACTGTGTAACAAGAGGTCCGTTAGGAATGAGGTTGGAGCCTCAATAAGTTGTAGCCTACAGTGATAAACTACTTGCATCTTCGAGTTAGCGCCTTAGTTAGGTTTGTAGCCTATCGAAAGTAGTATCTTGCATATTTTTGGGGTACCTACCTCTAGTAGGTTGGAGCCTGCAAATTGATGTAAATAATTGAAGACTGAGTTGAAGTAGAGTTGGTGGTTTTCTCCCGTTTGGGTTCCCACCTAGAAAAATTGTGTCTCTATGTGATGTTATGTCTTCTTTTGTTGTTTCTACTTATGCAACCTATGTGATGATGCATTTTGATAATTGATGAAATAATGTTTATGATCACTACTAAATGAATGTATGATTAATTAAGATTGTAAATTGTATAATTATCTTCACACTAATTCACCCCCCCTCTTAGTGTGACTTTTGGGCCAGTAGTCTGGATTTTGTCAGTTATGCAACTAAGGACCCTCCACCTTCATGAACACACAATGACATCCCACTCTTTTATTAGATCAAATGACTGATTTTCATTCAGGGGCCCCTTTCTTTTCTGAGATTTAACGAGGGGGAGGGGTCTAATATTTAGTATTATGCAAAACCATGAATCTTGGAACCATGAAAATCTTCAATTTGGCGTTTATCCTTATTCCTTTGGATTTAGGTCAAGTGCCATATACCATTGGAAAACTCTTGAAGAGAACTAACCAACCTAAAACTCTACATGTTTGATTGAACGACATAACTTCAACAAATACTCAATAAACTCAAGGTATCCTCACACTTAAATATATCCTTCAACATCAATGACATCTGTTGTCACCATTGAAAACAAACTAACCAACACACTTGTGTTTTTCGATGTGGCCAAAGAAAAAAATGCCAACATAGGCTAGAGAAAATTCTTCAAAGTCATTGGGCCCTTTCTAATTTCCAAAGCAAGGCTTTCCTTCAAGAATGAGACTTTGACTTTAGATTTTGACTTGTGAGAAGGCATTATGGACCTATATTTTGAAATTAGGAAACCTTTTGAAAGAGACCAAAAGTCTATTTTCCTGTCTTATGTTCAACGTATTAACTTCAAAGATTGTCAATGACCCTTTCTTCCTTCTTTTGGGATATTTTTTTCAAAACAAATCAATGCACCATCTTTGAATAAATCCCAATATCCTTTTTTATTTTTATTTTTTAGGTTGTTCTTTAAATATGTCCATATGTCCCTTTTATTCAAGTTTAATAATATTATCGTCAAAACAACCCATGGGGAATTTCTCATTTGTTTCAAGATGTTGACCTCATAACTAATTGATAGGAGTTGTCTTCAAATTCTGACTCATCCTTGGAAGAGTTGTGATGGCCTCATCATTTTCTCCATGGAGTTCTTTGAATGATCCCAATGGCCATGTTTCTCAGGATTGGGGTGCTTGTTCAAAAGAGGATTGATGGGCCTTTCCTTTCAAAGTTCAAGTACAAGTTCAAAAGATGTATGACAACCTTACTTTGGACTAGATTGATAACCCTTCTTTTTGAAGTTGAACTCATCTTTGAAAACAATCCCAATGGTGCATCATTGAAGTGGATGAATGGGGCTTCCCTCAAAGTAGTTTGATGGGTTTGTTTTCAAATGTAGGTGATAAGCACCTTGAATGAAACTCGATGGGCCATCTTTATAATAAGCTTAATAACTTCTTCAAAGGGGACCAAATAGTTCTTCAAAATTTTGAATGAATCCATAAGTTTACCATTTGAATAGGACCATGGAATATGTTCAAATGGGATCGACGGTTTGATGTTCAAAAATGGAATATGGTCTAATATTTCAACAAGGAAATTAGATCCTTCAAATCTAGTCCTTGTTTAAAATAAAATTGATGTGATATATTTTCAAAATGGAATGATGCATTTATGTTGAAAATTGGCCAACATAATTAAACAATAACATTGTGTGTGGTCTTTAACCGAGGCATACTTCAAAAGGATATGAATCGATGGTTCCAAAAGCATCTAAATCACTTAAAATTATAAAAAAAGAAATGGCCCACTTCCTTAAGGTGATGACTAAGGGGATCAAATATGAGTACATGGCAAGGTGGTACATGAAGCCATCTTTTGTGTTTTAATTTTAATGTGTTTTGCAATGAAGTATGAACAATTTGAACTTTGTAAAGGGGATATATTACTTGAGTTCCTAATGCAATTTAGTCTACTCATTATAAAAACATCATTTTGGGTGCAACTCAATTGTTTCTTATACATAATTTAAATGATATCTTATCACTTTTGTTCTTAAATGTCGCATTAGAGGAAATTTTAGCCTAAAAGTGCCCATGAAAATTTCACTTAATTTACATGTCATAATATGTAAACCAATCAAAATCCTTTAAATTTGAAAAGAGGTACATGTAAATATTTTGGAGGGAAAATAAGAAAAAACTATTTTATTTTAAATTGTATTTTTGGCTTATCTCCTTATAAGTTTACTCAAATTCCAAGCGTAGACGTTTGTTGGATGCGGAATTAAATTCTCCATCCAGCGAGTACCCATTATGCATACTTTTGAGGAGATCCACGTTGATAAAAATTGAAGATACATTAAAAAAGCGTGTTGAACATGTTTTTTTATTGTATCTTCAATTTTTATCAATGTGGGTCTCCTCAAAATTATGCATAATGGGTACTCGTTGGATGCATAATTTAATTATGCGTCCAACTAGTGTCTACACTTGAAATTTGATTAAACCTATAACAAGATAAGTCAAAAATACAATTAAAAAAAATAGTTTTCTTATTTTTCCTCCAAAATTCATAATTCTTATTTGATTATTTTAGCTATTATTTTATTGTTTTTCCTTAAAAAATGACTTTTAAACTGAAATTTCCTCTAATACATAATTTTACAGAACTTCAAATCTAAAAAACAAATTCAAAACATTTGAATTTATATTGAAAAAAGATAAATATGAATGGTTAAATCCCATATGAAAAAAAACATATCTCCAAATGTACTAATGTCAACTCCAAAACAAATAAATTTAAATTAAAAAACATATATATTAACCACTATCTAAAAAATGGTCCATTTAATATTTTATCAAATTGGATGAATGCTTGGATTAGGATTATATTTGTACCATCATTTCTTTTGAAGGATGAAATATCAAATAATTCTCATGTGATTCCTATGCTTGTACCTAATTCACATTAAAAAAATCATTAGTGAAACATATAAAATTAAAAGCTAAAATGTTCATAAATAAAAATTATATTATTCATTCAATCGGAATAAATTGGTGTTCTATATGGCTTTTAAACTACATTGTTATTAGTTCTAGACAAATCATACAAAAGCCAATATATCCTTTTATATTTTGCATATTTATCGCCCCTAACAATTTAGCATCTAATCAATACATATGCACCATGATAAAAAAATAATTGTTTTGTATAAATTGCATGTGTTGATATGGAAAGAACATGAATAACAATACAACATAAATTGCATTGAAAATATGATGCACTCTAGGGATCTAATGCATTATGCTTGCACATAAAAGGTACATCCAATAAACATGAAGGAACAAAGTAACAAATATCAACTACTCCCTACTCTCTCTAATTTGTTTATATGATTACATTTCCCATGTACACTACATGTAACCACACATTGACTCAACGATGCAATGTGCTAAACCCAACAATGCAAATGACATGTCCTACCAACCTAAAGCATTGTGAACTCTAGAAAACATGTGGCTTATCAAATTGTATATTAAAGCTAAATGGATGAACCTTTATTGGCGCAAATACATTGCATCAATAGTGTTTACCAAGTTATGTTCCCTTAAGGATGCATTCAATGTTATGAAATGCAATGCTTATGGTGTGACATAATATAATGCATTAACACAATATTAATGCACCACCATAATGGATAGAGATTGTGCATATAAAGGCCAACAAACGATTTGATGAGGTCATTAAAAGACAAACTAAAAGATACGTTTGCACGTGGTTGTATAGCCCATACGTTTGCACGTGGTTGTATACCCTGTGTGGTTGGGACGGTCGGTTTGTGGCTCACTACCTGGGTTCGATTCACATTGTATGTAGCGCTATTCTACAGCATATTGTACCATCTCATATCGTCGCTCCATCGATTTGTTAAGTTGCCTACGCGCATGTCTCAATTCAGATGTACAAATGATTGTAAATAATGTATATGTTGCTTCTTCAACGGGGATGCCCTTCCCCTTGAAAAAACTAAAAAATATGAAAACCTAAAAAATAAAAGACAAGATATTAATGTAGAAAATTGGAAAACTTTAAAAATAAAAGACATGAGATTAATGTAATTGGTGATGAGGCTAAAAATTTCGAAAACCTTAGAAATAAATCCATTCATCCTCTATAGAAGGATAAAAGGATTATCATAAACTTTTCAAAAATTGGGCTAGAAAATTGGAAAACTTTAAAAATAAAAGGCATGAGATTAAAGTAATTGGTGATGAGGCTAAAATGGTGATGAGGCTAAAAATTTCGAAAACCTTAGAAATAAATCCGTTCATCCTCTATAGAAGGATAAAAGGATTATCATAAACTTTTCAAAAATTGGGCTAAGTTTTGCACCATTAAGTGTATTAAACAAAGGTTATATAGTAATTAGTTTCTACAGTTTAGTTTAAGGGTTTTTTTAAGTGAAAAATGTATGTATTTTATTTATTAGTTTGATATGTATTTAAAAAATATTATTAGAAAAAATAATTAGTTTTAGAAAATATCATATCATATACCATCTTGATTTTGTATTAATATTTAATAGATTTAAAAATCTATGAATTTTATTTTATTTGCTCAAATATAAAAATTTTACTTAATTTTTTTTATATTTATTTTTTTTTTTATTTATTCCATATTAAATTTTCATACAAGTATTTAGTTATAAATGAAATTAAAATAAAAACAAAATTATATCATATATGGAAATATATAATTAAAAAAAAATAAGTATGATTGAACAAAATAATTTAAAAAACATATAATATAATTTTTAAAATAAAATAATAAATAAATTTAATATTTTTAAGATTTAACAATGCGGATTCACTGTTAATATTTAAGTTTGCTACTTAAATATCCTTACTTTTACCTTCTCATGAGGTATAAATTTTCCAAGAAACATGAACTATGTTCAATGTCTTTACCCAAATCAAACGTAAGTAGATTAAATTTTTCATGTATGTTAATTAATAATCACGGTGAAGTTAAAAATTTGGGGAAGATACGATTTTATTTATTTGTGGTTACATGTCTTTAACCAAATCAAACGTACATAAAGTAGATTAACTATTTCATATGTGTTAATTAATAAGCATGGTGAAGTTAAAAAATTGGGGAAGAAAAGATTTTATTTATTTCTGGTTAATCCTTACATTACAATAAAGAACAATTTTGTAAAGAAGTATTTCTGTTAAAGTAATATTTTGTAAATTTGAATATTGTGGATATTTATATATTTTTTGTCAAATAGAAATTACAAGATTGATAGATAAATTTTGCACAATAGAAGTGCTCTAACAGTTTTTTATATTGTTGAATTCATATATACAGTGAAAAAAAAAAGCACATGAGTGCATGCTTTGATGGTCGGGGCGGATGGTTACTTTGCTGCCGACCACCATTCGAATCCTGCGCGATTCGGCATATTTGACCTGGCCACGATTCGGCGTATCTGCTCCTGCGATGACGTGATGACGTACCGGCTGACGCATCTGCTCCGTTACGACGGACTTTGTACATATGATCATGTGTAAAATATATGCTACGGCAATATATATGTAAATATTACGCTTCTTCAGCGGGATACTTCCCCCCTGAAAAAAATATACAGTGAAAAAACTAGTTTAAATAATACAAATCAAGATTTCACCTCAATTTTTTCTATCAGATTCTGGCACCGGAAATTCCAAAAAGTCGCACTATAGACAACTCCATTGTAAGGTACTTCCACATTATTTCTTCCCACGTGCATATTCCATATGTTCTTGAAATGAAATGAGAAGCGGAAGACGACATCTTAGTACCTCTAGGATGTGTCAAACTAGACATTTGCCAATAAAATCTACAAATAAACAACTAATTGTATCACAAATAAATCTAAATAAAATAATTAATAAAAAAATATAAAATTAATTGGTTAAAATTACACTTTAATTTATTGATAAATATTTCATAATTTGACTCAATTAAAATCAAATCAATCTAATACCTACTACGTTATCCCGTATCCCTGCCCCTAGGGATAATAAAGGATTGAACTTCATTGTTGTTCCTAAGAAAATTCTGCATGAAGACATCATTTGCTCGGTGGAAATGCAATCACCGCTCTCCCTGAATCCGTGGATGAAAAGATTACACAAGATTGTGCATTGGTGTTGCTATAAAGAGGAATTGATTGCTCTAAGTGAACTCAAAGGGAACAAAAAAAAATTATGATATTGAAGGCAGATCAGGGAAGCTCCACAGTGATCACGGAAAAAATGATGGAGAATATAACTACAAATGGGAGCTACAAAAAAATTTCCAAAGATCCTAGCAACAAGGTGATAAAGGACATTACGAAGCCATGCAAAACTCGTCTTTAATTGATTGACATAAAAAAGATCATTTCTAAAAATCTTCTTTACCTCGCATATATGGTCTGCCTAAAGTTCACAAGGAAGGTTGTCCTCCAAGGCCTATTTTGAATACAATAGGTTCTCCTTCATATGGTTTAGCAAAATTTTTAGCTGAGAAACTTAACTGTTATGTTGGAAAAATCTAACCATTTTTCAAAGACTCTGCACACTTTATATTTAATTTAAAATCTATCTATTTAAAAGAATCTGACCTTTTTGTTAGCTTTGATGTAACACGATTATATACTAAGGTTTTTGTGGAAGAAGCTATAAAAGTCATTAGAGAATTAAGTGATGATGGCACTGATGATGAAACTGCTGCTTGTTAAATATATGTTTAAGGAAAACTTATTTCAGTTATAGGGGGACATATATCAAGGGTACTACATAAAAGATTGTCAATATCCTTAACAAAAATCATATTAGGGCTATATTCTCTCCTCCTAAATCTTTACAAAAAAATGTTGGATCATTTGAAAGACCAAGTTGATCCTAAAAGATATAAGGGTGTTTATTTGATCCTTTCGGGATGTGGGAAAGTTTACATTGGAGAAATTGATCGTTCTGTCTAGGCTAGGCTTAAGGAACATTTTGTTGATATCATTCATATAGATTTAAGAAATATGCATTAGTTGAACACTCAAAAGCAACCAAACACCTCATATGGTTAGATAATGCTAAATTTATCACCTCTATTGATCACTATTCCAAAAAAAAAGTTAAGGAGACCTTGGAGATAGAAAAAAACCCCAACAACTTTAATCGTGATGATAGATGGACACTAATCAATCTTAATTTACTTCAAATTAATTACATTATTACTAGTATAATTTAATTATATCATTCTAATTTTCATTAAATTAATATACGTTATTTTCATTATTACTTCTTTTATCACATTCTTTTTTTTTTATTATTATAGTAGTGATTAATACATTAATCATTATAATGATTAATCATTATAATAGTTAATTATTTATATTCATTATAATAATGATTAAAATTATTTTAGTACATTAATTACATTACATTCTTTTAATTATTATATTCTAATTTTAGCTACATGTTTAATAAACTTTGCTTCACTCTTTTTAATTATTATTATTAATTATATTAACTACTTTACATTATTTACCTATCTTTTATTTAATTTGGTAGACATAACACCGTTAGTATTATAGATTAATCATTATTTACTTACATATTTGGTTAGCTAAATAAATACAAGATTCTTTTGTCGATCTCTTGAAGATGGGTTGTGATACTTAGCCTGAAAAGTCAATAGGAAAATTCTCCACGCAGGTTTCCAAACACTATTCAAAAGAAATATAAAAGCAATAGAAATGAATGTAATGCATAGTAAAGAAAATTACATAATTTGGTCTTTGTGATGCACACAAAAATGCTTGTGAAAATGCTCCTACCTTTCATAATCCAATTAGGAATTGATTTTATCTGTGGAAGGAAAATGATGACAGAACTTGGAGAATTGAATAATGCTCTTATTTTTTCGAATCCAATCCATGATTGATTTTATGTGTGGAAGGAGAATGGTGACTAAACTTGAGAATTCAAAAGAATTGTATTGTACATTGTATATTTAGTGAAAAGAAGCACTCATGCTTTCAAGGGAGAAATGAGAAATTAGTTTTACTAATTTTTATTTATTTTTTTAACTTGGCCAGAGTGAAAGATGTATGTTGAAAAAAAGCACTAATGTATCCAAGTAAGGTATGCTATATGTTGGAAAATCAAGTCTCTGATACTACTTGTTGGACCCACTGAACACTACTGAAAGGGGGGTGAATCACTATTGTGCTCTATGATCAACTTATACCATTTTTTCCTTTTCTTACACAATAACCGAATCATTAATGTTTAACAACACATTACAATATATATGCAACAAATAGTATGGCCACGGTCATATAAGCAACATTTCAAAGAACATAACCATGAGATCATCAAAGCAAATAAGCATAGGAGCAACCAACAATAACATCACCATACATAGAGACATAAGATATAAGGTGGAAACGCAAAGGGTAAAAACCACCATCGACTGATAGTCTTCATCTTCATCTTTCTTATTAATATTCAAATATTCTTTTACATATGATCACTTTCCACCACTAGTGTGCAAGCCACAACTTTCCAATCATGTGTGCTACCACTCACTCTAGGCCATTACCTGTATGAACTTTGTAGGCCACCAGCTATTAGAAGCCACCACTTCCTCGACTTTACAAGCCACTACCTATTTGAAACCACCACTCCCAATAAGTCTCACCCAACCACCATTGGACTATCTAGCCACCGCTCCCAAGTTCTCAGGTATCTAACTGAAGGATGTCGCTATACCCTGTCACAACAAGACACTACTTGCCTCACTAAAGGCCCAAAATTTCAAGTTGTTCTCATAGACCTCATTTCATCTATATTTAAACTATTACCCATGCATATAATAAGCTCATCAACATTGAATACAAACATCTGCAACACAACCCTCTCCAACGCAATCAATTTCTACAACACAAAATCAACAAATACATCAACCCAAAATCATCTACACATCATAATAGCAACATCCAAATATGTCCACGGAATCATATACAAATATCTGCAACATCAAGAACAAGCAACAATATAAACTGGTATCCATATAAGATATAACTATTACTGAAGAATATGTAACCTCTACAATCACAAACATGTTAGCAACTCCATAATAATGACATCACTCTAAGTCTACATTTAAACTAGATTTTGACATGAGTTATGCACACAATTTAGACTCTATCTCTGTAACTAATCCATTTGCACTCTGTTACAAGAGTATCAAACATTTGTTGCACCAATATCATTCCTCTCTCCATTGGCTGTCAATTTTCTACAATATCACTCTCTCTCAATGGAACCAACCTCTCCAACATGAAGTCACCTCCTATAAATAGATGATCTGAAGTGATTAAAAAATAATAGCCTAGAGATATGAAGAGACAAACACTTATATTTAGACTTTGGTAATTTTCTCCTTGAATTCATCCTCCATCAACTTCATTTAATGAGAGACTTATCCTTAACTTAATCTCCTTCTAGAATGAAGACTAACTCAAGTCGACTCTAAGCACAAAATACCATGTGTAAAAACCATTGAAAATGCCCCTAGAACTGATTGGAATGCACACAATTATGGAAATCCACCTGCAGGTTGTAACACACCCTCTACTCTCAAGATTGTGTTATAACATAGATGATTGGCTCTCTGGGGTGTGCTATAATGTAGGTTTTCCACCTACTCAACTGTGTTACCCTGACTCTCTGCCCAAACCTTTGTCAAACTGCTCCAACACTTCCAAAACTTGTTCATCTTCCTCTATAAGCATCGCCAAAACTTGTATAGCCTCTGCAAACATCAAAAACACCTCAGATACATGTAATCAGGCCCTTGATCATCATGAAAAATATTCCAAGGTAATTGACATCAATTTCAACACAATTGAATCCATGGTTGACTCCTTATGTAGACATATGTTGTAGCAGCTACAACCACCCTCCAAAATTTTACCTATGCTTCAGTTTTGCAGTCTTCCTTACTATCAATAGTAGTTCGTCTCACACTGATCCAGGTATTCATGCTTCAAATGAGACTTATATTTTCTTTTTCTCTTTTGTTTGTTAACTTAGTTAATTCTTCTAAGTCACAAATTGATCTCCCAACTTGGTCTCACAACACTTGTGGACTTGCCTTTAGAAATTGTCAAATCCTTGAGGGAAAGCAACCTTGATGATGGGAATTTTGAAGTCCTAACTGCCAATGAGCCTTGAGCTCATAAAATGCATAGTTATGGGAGGCATCCAGAACTGAGCTTAGAAATTGTGCAACCCTCACTAAGCTCAGAAACTGCGCAATGCATTGAGTCAGAAAGTTGCCTAGTTTTCCAAAACTATGTAATCTATCTCGATAGTGTGAATGGCAAGTTTCCTTAGGAAAAGTATAAAAGCATCCATAAAAAATATTCATCTATTTTTAGTATCCCGGAGGAGGCACTTGCATTATTTTAGAAACTTCCGCTAAGTGTCACTTCTTCCTTGATTTTAGGCATGCGCATCATAAACCCTAATTTGTCCAAAACTATTTAATCGA
Organism: Pinus taeda; assembly: GCA_000404065.3. NCBI lineage: Eukaryota > Viridiplantae > Streptophyta > Pinopsida > Pinales > Pinaceae > Pinus > Pinus taeda. Next base: position 297,356 of record APFE031148405.1, on the reverse strand, counting down.
AACTTATAGAGCTAATTTTCACATTCAATATTGGAGCTCTAGAGTTCTCGAGGAGATCAAGGAACCTTCGATGCGATGTCAACACTTTTGCGGGTGAGTTTTGCTTTTGTTGTCTTTTTCCACTTTTCTGTCGCTTTTTGTTGTTTAGCTTGTGTGAGTGTTGTTTCACTTGATCTTCATCATGGTTGCTGGTGTTTTGAACTTTTTTAACTTATAGAAGTGTTGTTTTTAAGTTATAGATTTCCTTTCCCAAGTGTTGTATTAGTTTTCCTATTTTTGCACCAATGGCCGTCGTTACGGCGACTCCCCTCACATACTTCATTTTCCTTCTATTTGATCAATCGTTGCACTTGATTCACATGCATTTATTTACACTTAGTCGTATATGCACTCAGCTTCACATTATCTCTCAGACCTGCTTGTTTTCACACTTCCCTTGGGCAAATATAGATTTCCCTTGGCAAGTTTTCACTTTGCACAACTAGCACTACGCAATCTTGAGGCTCAAGCCACAAGCTTGGCCTCTGGAATTGTGCAGTGTGCAGTCCAATCTGGCTCCAACTACACACTGGGCAATTCCAGGATCCAGTCTGTCATCTTGGCCACTGAGACCACACAATGCATAGTCTCTCCCAGGCCTCTACCTAGGCTTAACTGCGCATTGCGTAGTTTCAACCATTGGGATTCCACCTTGGCTATTGGGAATGTGTAGTGTGTAGTTCACATTGGAAGCTAGTCCCCCTTGTCAGGAAAAATTGCATAATCCTTCCCATCTAGTCCTACTTTACTGCTTGAACTTGCCTTATAAGTTGTTTTTCTTAAAATTGACATTTGCTTGCCGTGAGTGTCCTTTTTGTCCCACAAGTATGCAGTTGTTGAGCACCTATCCAACAATCACTATCGCCGTGGAATCTAAGAGAGTTGGAAACCATTGACAACAGTATTGGGGAGTAGTTTAGAGAACATCCATTAATTTTCCAATATATGCAGATACCCAGTTGTTTCTAGAGAAGGGATCATCATTGACATGGAAATAGATTAAAGATACTTTTGCAAAGGACATTGAGGAAGATTTAGAGGACCGATAGGTTTATCTCAGCATCTGAAAATCGGGGCTATACAAGGTTGCATGTAGGTATCCCGCCTTCCCGTGTGCAAATATCATCAGTTGGATTGTATCATGTATGGATGAAGAGACAATGACATTGAGAAGGGCCAACGGGCATAAGCTTACCACCTTCTGGGCAGAAGACTTTCAGCAGATGTATCACTTGCCCAAGTCAGTAAAGCACATGGACTCACTCTTATATGCCACCCACATCTATGTGAACACAAAAGACATTGTCAAATGCTAGGTGAAAGAGCCATCGAAGTTTCAACAGACACCCACCCATGTGTACAAGACAAAATCCCTCAGGAAGGCTTACCATTTCTTGGTTATCTTTGCTTATAGAATCCATGGTCAAGAGAGAATTAAAACCTTTCCTGAAGGGTGGGCAGTCTTATTGGACCAGTTGGTGAATGATGGGAGGTCGTTCAACTGGTCAGATTTGTTGGCTCAGCGATTGAAGGCCCATGTAGCACAGGCTCAGAATCTATCCAAGGGTGAGAGAGCGAGATTCTATATGTTTTCATACTTACTAGATGCAATGTGAGCACAACAACAGTTCCCTGGCATGAAATGGACATGGACACCATGACAGACCACCATGAACATATATTACAAGTTGCTTTCAAAATGCAGTTATTGAGGAGTAATGGAATGTTATGAAACCAACGCACAAAAAGATAGATCAATGACTTAGAAACCAACCTCTTTGAGGGGGCAACTTCCTTTACATTACACAAATGAATAATTCTTGGATGATACAAATGAAAAAACCTCCTTTCTATATATAGGAGTCTAAGGGGTCACAATATAACGAAAGCCAACCTAACAATAATAATATATGGGCACAAAAATAACAATAGTGGGCTTCTATGGGGCATAATAATGACAATATGGGGACAATAGGGGCACAACAATAACAATAAGGGATACAATGACAATAGTAATGGGGGAATCACTAGTATTATAGGGACCTAACATGCCCC